>CM024757.1:97891036-98183999 GCA_014218235.1 Colocasia esculenta
TCGGTAATTAGATTAAACAGGTACAATATTACTTAAGTATAATATGCCTAGGATTTTAGTATACACAATATACACAAAATTAGCTAATTGCCTATTCTCACATAAAATATCATATATATATACATGTATATGTTCATGAGAAGTATAAAACAGTATATGCACAATTGAATACACATGATATAACACACACACAAGTAAATACACATGCACAATATAAATAATGAATTTCGGGTATCACAGTTCGGGGCGGACGACGTAGTCAAGTCACAGACTTTGGAGTTGAGGGGAAAATGGTGATTAGGACAGTGGCGTCGAGTCATTTGCAGAGCTCTCTTGGTTCGTCTAGGACACCGAGGACGGCCGGAGTTCTACCCGGTGCAGGCCACCAGTCCTCTTTCTCACTGCCTCGTTCTTTGTGGCCCCGGAACCACTTAGAGAGGCCAGGCGTGTGATCCTAGTCTGGCTAGACTACAGCAGTTACTGTTGTGTACTTTGTGCTCCTGCCTCCACTCTGACGAGACGTGGAGGTTTGGACCTGGGTCGAGGATAAGACGTCAGTGGACACACCTGACCAGTTGACTAGTGGTAGCGTTTTCCATAGCTAGTGTCTCTTGTCCAGGAAGGGTTCTCTCTGTCTGCGTTTCCATCCGTGTGGTGGTCACGACATGTAGGTTCTACGGAGTTTTCGACCATGGTGTCCTTCCGTACTGTTGTTAGTTAGTAGTTTCCGCTTCCGCAATTCCCCTTGTAGAGTAGATGATATAACTGCTGTATTTAATTGTTTTATATATCTTCTACCTGTTAGAGCCAGTAGGAGATTGGTAGTCCCTACTGAGCTTCTGATGTGAAGCTCATCCCTTCCTTTTCCAGGTGAGACTTCTCAGCAGCGGCAGGGTGCGCGTCGGGTGGAGTAGGCGGGGCGGTAGTCGTCATTTCAGCAGCTAGTAGTGGTTTTCCCCCTTCATTTGTACGTCACCCTCGGGTATGCCCCTAAGCCCTCTGTCCTTCCCTTTTTACTTGTACTAGTTGTGCGTGTGTTGGGACTGTACCTAGCGATATGCTGCGGTCTCGCTCTTCTTTCTATTTCCCCCGTGTGTGCTTCTAGTTCAATAGTTGACGTTTATTTCCCTTACATATTCTGTTAGACTTATGTTATAGCCCTGTGCGGGCCCCAGATCCGTGGGCGGCGACCGCAAAAATTGGGTCCTCGGCTTGGCCGATGGTCGGGTTCTCGGGTCATTACAGGTATTTTGTGTGATTTCTGTGGGCCAGGCTATTTGACAAACTTTTTCATCATTAATTTGAAGGATCGAGGAAAAGGTGTGATAAGATCTAGAAGGGGGATGAATAGATCTATGCCACTTTCTGCGGAAGCTTAAGCAATTTAAAATACTTTTAGAATCAGAGGCAATTTTAATCATGAAAAACACAGATCTGATGAAATGTTAAGAGAGTTGATAAAATAGATGTAAAACCAGTTGATTAAGTGAATCTTGATCGATCCTATGCAAGCATCTAACGGATGATAAAATCAAACCACAAATATACAAGTGTACAGAGATTTTTAGGTGGTTCGGAAATCACCCATGTGATTCCTACATCCACCCATCACACCCAGTGAGGATTCACTAAACAACCTGGTTTACCACCCACTGAGCCAGTCAACTCCAACACTTGAGTTTACAACTCACACACCTCTAGAGCAGACTACTCTAGATCCCTGAGCAAGACTGCTCAACAAACACTTGAGTTAGACAACTCAAATTGAGCACGAAGCTCACAAATAACATGCTAGACACCAACACACGACATGGATCTTCTAGCAGCAGATCATGTCAAACATGAGAACATTCATGAGAGTTATGCAGAAGCACTTGCACAATCTCAAGAAGTCTCAGAAGAACAAAAGTACATTGAGAATAGTGTTAAAAGGCTTTGTCCTTCAGTGTACTCCCTTGTATAAGCTCAGATTGGAAGAGGCTTGAATCCTTGAAGTCCCAGCCGATGTCTGCACTATTGAAGTTGGGGATCTTCCTTGAAGTCCTTCTCCAACAGATGCTCCTACTTGATCTGCTTTCTTGAGGCGCTTCAATTGCTTCTTCAGAGAACAAACTCCAATTCACATCGAATTGATGAGAATTGGTCTTCAGAAGGCACCAGGAGAGCAGAGGAGGGAGATGAGCTCTTCTCTCCGCCGCCAAGGGAACTTTTCTGGAGCTTGGAGAGTTCGTTGGGGTCTTCTCATGATGGACGGCCAATTGGGGGCCTTTTATACCAAAAGATTCCAAAGATACCCTTTAGGTACCAGGGCACACGACCTAGGTTGATACCCCATCGCCCTAGGCTGACACATGGCAAACATCCAATTTAAGTTGCAAACTTTCCGTAGTGTGTCGACCTGCCCTGGTGGTGGTGTCACACACTGTCCCAAATCTTGAAACATGCAGTGTTCTGGGGAATTGATCCTGTGTTGACCTACTTTGGTAGTGTCGACCTGCTGTCCCGTTCTGAAAACAGCTGTTCTGGGAGCAGGATCCATTGTCGACCTGCTCTGGTGTTGCGTCGACCTCCTGTCCCCCAATTCTGAAAACTGTTGTTCTGGGAACAGCTCTGGTGTCGACATGCCCTGAGAGTGCGTCGACCTGAGTAGTCTGATTCCGAGTCCAATCTGCAACTCGTATCGACACACTCTTTGACATGTGTCACACAGTCTCAACATTTGTTCATCTTTTTGCCTTTGAATTTGGGTTATTGTGTCGACACCATTGTGGAGTGTGTCGACACTTCTTTTGCAAAAAGTGTTTGTACCTAAAATTAAACATATATATCATTAGTAAAATGTTTTATTATGATGTGCAATGATAAGTGTGCTTTGAGACATGTTTTTTGAATATAAATTCAGGTGAATGTATTTATCATGTTTCAAATAATTTGCATTCAAATCACCTTTGTCATCATCAAAAGGAGGGAAAATGATATGAATTACACTCACCCGACATCTCCCCCTTTTTGATGATGGCAACATTAATCCATATGTCAATGAGGTTTTGATGAGATGTGATTTTAAGCAATTTTTGGTTATTCAATGTCCTTATTTTTGTTCATGTTCATGCTTGTTAAAGACCTTTAATATGGCTCATTCACATTGATGGTTGTACTAAGAAGTACAAAGTAACTTGAAGTAGTTAGTGCATAAAAAAGTCAAGCAACTTGACAAGCATTCATTCATTCACATTCACATAAAATTTTTCAATCACATTGAAGTCACAATTGAGAAAATCATTCAAGCTAAGCAAAATGCATTTCATTTCATTCAAGAGACCCATTACAATCATTCCAGAAAGATTACAAAAAACATTCTCTTTCTTTCTTTCTTCTCCCCCTTTGACATCATCAAAAGAAAAATTACATTAAGTAGAAGATGGAGGAGAGAGGAAGGGGAAGTAAGATGGTCTCAATGTCAGACATTCTTTTTTCTCCATAAAAGTCAAGCTGGACTGATTTGATCTTGAATGGTTGTGAGTTTGGTGTGCAGAAGTGTTCCATTCTATCTGAATTCCTCTATCAGGTAGCTTGAATTCTTGCTAGATCAGCTGCAATGGGTTGTGAAGAGGAAGAAGATCCACTGACCAACCCGGCCTTGCAATATCTTGAATTCTTTTGTGTCAAATCAGATATCTGTGTGTCAATGTGTGCATTGAAGTTCCTCATGCTCTCCAAGTCATCCACAAAATAAGCAAAGACAATCTAGTGTTGTGATCTCATGTTGTCTGGTTGGTGTTAAAGACATCAGCTTGGGAATTTGCAAAAATTCCCTGAAGTACTGTCTCTAACTTTTGCTGGTGCTCCTTAACTGTAATGAGGCATCTGCCAGGGTACCAATCAGTCTGTTGAATCTTTGAGCTGCATAGTCCTGAGGCAGTTTTTTGTTCTATGATTTGGCAGATACAGTGTTCTCCAACCGTTGAATCCTCAATAAAGTTTCTGACATGGTTTGAATGGAGGAGTTCAAGTTTCAAATTTTTCATTTAAGAAGGAGAACAACTCTGGTGGAACAGAAGGTCCACCAGAGGATGTGGATGGTTGAAATGTGGGTTGTGGAGATTCAGAGTGTATGAATGAGGGTTGAAACTGAGGAGAGAGAGGGGCATGAACTAGGGATATCACCTTCAGTTGGGACTTGAGGCTGTTCCTCATTCAAGGGGCTGATCCTCCTGACCTTGGGGCTAGTCCCTTCAGCTGGAGGCTGGTCCTCTTGAACTTGGGCTAGTCCCCTTGATTTTGAGGTTGTTCCTCTTGAGCTTGAGGGCCTCAACCACAACTGGCCCTCTCATAACTTAAGTACCCTCCATTCGAATCCCATAAATTTCTGAATATTCATAAAGTATAGATGTTGACTTAGGGATAGACTGTGATTTCTCATTCTCCAAGGGCACACCAAAGTGCTGGAACCCGAGGTCAGATGTGCAGCATAGGGAAGGATCTCTTGAGGCTTTCCTGGTTGTTTCAGATATGATTTGGAACATTATTACATGGAGGTTGATTTTGATGTCTTTTACCATGCAATAAAGAATGAATCTCTGTAGTCTGTTAGCCTGTCCCTTCCACCACCTTGAGGGTAATAATTGTGGTCAAAATGTGGTGTTGACTCTCAACACAGGGGGAAAGGAATTTGTGTTGAATCTGGTAACATGGGTTTGTTTTGGATCAAGGCATCAGTAGGAAGGCCTATCATGATGGAATAGCTTCAAGAAGATCAAATTCAAATGCATGATAATCTCCCCTTCATCTGGTACTTTGAAAATAGAGCAGCTATATCAGTTGGCATGTCAATAACTATGCCCTTAACCTTTGATTTATATCCATCATCTGTGCATTTCAGGTTCTTGTAAAATTCCCTAACAAGTCTTGGATAACTAATTTGAAACTCAGAAATGAATATCAACCAAGACTGAAAAGAGAAGTAGGTCTGAATTTCTGGAAATGTGTCTGCTAGCTCAATATATGATAAATCCACTATCCTGGGCTTTAGAATAAGCTTGGCTTCACTGGTGGTGTCTTGAGACTTGGAAGACTCTGAAGATGATGATGATGACTCTGAAGAGTCTCTAGAAGGGGAGCCCAGATTCTTTGTCTAGAAACCCTACCTCTGCTGAAGAAGATGGTCTACCTCTCTTGGGTACTGGCTGAGGTGCAGAGGAGGACCCTGGTTGCTCTGCAGGTCATTCCTCCTTTTGGTTCTCCTTTCGAACTGAGGAGCATCATCCTCTGCCGGAACTGGCCTGGACTACGCCTGAGATCTTGCTCCACGGCGAGGACCCAACTTTCTCACCATGGTGGCAAGGATGGAGTGGAATCGGAGTTGATGAAAGAGATGAGATTTGATTGAGAAAGGGTTTTGATTGAGGAGAAAAGCGTAGTTTTCTTGTCGGAAAATGAGAAGAAGAGCATCGTCGGGTCGACCTGATGCCTAAAAGGGTTTGCAGTGGGGCAATACCCCGCAGAACAACAAGGCTTATCCGAACCCACGATTTAAAAGGTTCTGGCAAGAGGACAGTGTCGACACAAGAGAAGAAAATAGTGTCCTCACTCAAAGGTTTCTGACTGGTTTGAATGGAGGAGTTTCAAGGTTTCAAATTTTTCATTTAAAAGAGAACACTCTGGTGGAACAGAGGTCCACCAGAGGATGTGATGGTTGAAATGTGGGTTGTGGAGATTCAGAGTGTATGAATGAGGGTTGAAACTGAGGTGAGAGAGGGGCATGAACTGGGATATCACCTTTAGTTGGGACTTGAGGCTGTTCCTCATTCAAAGAAGGCTGATCCTCCTGACCTTGGGGCTGGTTCCCTTCAGCTGGAGGCTGGTCCTCTTGAACTTGGGGCTGGTCCCCTTGATTTTGAGGCTGTTCCTCCTGAGCTTGAGGGGCCTCAACCACAACTGGCCCTCTCCTAACTTGAGTACCCTCCAGTCTAAATCCCATAAATTTCTGAATATTCTTAAAGGTATAGATGTTGGACTTAGGGATAGACTGGGATTTCTCATTCTCCAAGGGCACACCAAAGTGCTGGAACACTGAGGTCAGATGTGCAGCATAGGAAGAATCTCTTGAGGTCTTTCCTGGTTGTTTCAGATATGATTTGGAACATTATTACATGGAGGTTGATTTTGATGTCTTTTACCATGCAATAAAGAATGAATCCTGTATGTCTGTTAGCCTGTCCCTTCCACCACCTTGAGGGGTAATAATTGTGGTCAAAATGTGGTGGATGACTCTCAACACAGGGGGAAGGAATTTGTGTTGAATCTGGTAACATGGGTTTGTTTGGATCAGAGGCATCAGCAGGAAGGCCTGTCATGATGGAATAGGCTTCATGAAGATCAAATTCAAATGCATGATAATCTGCCCCTTCATCTGGTACTTTGAAAATAGAGGCAGCTATATCAGTTGGCATGTCAATAACTATGCCCTTAACCTTTGATTTAATCCATCATCTGTGCATTTCAGGTTCTTGTAAAATTCCCTAACAAGTCTTGGATAACAATTTGAAACTCAGAAATGAATATCAACCAAGACTGAAAAGAGAAATAGGTCTGAATTTCTGGAAATGTGTCTGCTAGCTGAATATCTGATAAATCCACTATCCTGGGCTTTAGAATAAGCTTGGCTTCACTGGTGGTGTCTTGAGACTTGGAAGACTCTGAAGATGATGATGATGACTCTGAAGAGTCTCCAGAAGGGGAGCCCGGATTCTTTGTTCTAGAAACCCTACCTCTGCCTGAAGAAGATGGTCTACCTCTCTTGGGTTCTGGCTGAGGTGCAGAGGAGGACCCTGGTTGCTCTGCAGGGTCATTCCTCCTTTTGGTTCTCCTTTCGAACTGAGGAGCATCATCCTTTGCTGGAACTGGCCTGGACGACGCCTGAGATCTTGCTCCACGGCGAGGACCCAACTTTCTCACCATGGTGGCAAGGATGGAGTGGAATCGGGAGTTGATGAAAGAGAGGAGAGATGATTGAGAAAGGGTTTTGATTGAGGGAGAAAAGCGTAGGTTTTCTTGTCGGAAATGAGAAGAAGAGCATCGTCGGGTCGACCTGATGCCTAAAAGGGGTTTGCAGTGGTGCAATACCCCGCAGGAACAACAAGGCTTATCCGAAACCCACGATTGAAAAGGTTCTGGCAAGAGGACAGTGTCGACACAGGAAGAAAATAGTGTCGACCTGACCTAGGAATGTGTCGACACGAGATAGGATGGTTCTCGACCTGGCCTTTGAAGAAAAATTTGAATTTTTGTGTGAGAATTTTTGAGAATTTTGGGACTTCTTTAAAATGATAACTAATGAGAGAAATAGTCATTTCAAGGATGTTTAAGAGACTTAAAAATTCATTTGTTATATTTTGCAAAAAATTTACCACAATTCAAGTTTTAAACAATTTCCAATAGGATATGAGCATTCAAACACTTGAGTCAATGAAATGATGATTTGAGGGATATATTATCTAACAATCAACTATAATCTACCATATTTCTCAACGTTAAAGAAATAAAGATATCCTCTAGACTAAATACAATTGGTTTGAAAATAAACATAATCTTAAAGAACAACTTGATGATGAATGAAAATGATTCTTTTCTAAACAAAACTCCATCAACACATATTTTTGTCTTTTTAACAGACTATCAAATGATATAAATCTTTTTCACTCAAGTACTAGTGCTTTTTACACACCATAACCCTGGATACTTAAGATTTATTCATTATTAAGTCTCAAAGGGGTAAATGATGACCTTTTGACATGAAAATATACGTTTTGTAGACGCCAATATTTCCAGTTACTCAGTCATCATGAAGAAGTATAGCACATTTTTGCTGTATTTTGAATTCATTTTTGAATTTTTATCCCCTTTGAACAGAGATAACATTAGTGCCTCATGACATGCATGGCACTTCATTCATTGTGAAGGTGTGCAGTTTCTCAGCTCAAATGTCATTGCTCTGTTGAATTTTCAAAATTTTAAGAGTTTTGTAAGATAGAAATCAATTTTATCCAACATCAGTTGCAAACAAAGAGATGTTTTAATTTCAAGATAATTTGTTTTCAATCTTGGAAGATTTCTGAGTTTCTGTGGGTTGAAAAATATAGTTGACAATTGATTTAAAAAAAATATGATAGATCACTCAAAGATCATTTGGAGACTCTAGACATCTGAATGATGACATCATTCAGGAAATTGATGAAATGCAAGAAAAGTTATGAATTTTGCAAAAATCATGACTTGTGAATTTTCTAGCTCCCCCTGAGATGATGATTTCAATCATTTTCTATCAAAATAAAGACATGCAAGATTATGAAATCAAGAAAGATTCTCTTTAAACAATAAAAGCTCCCCCTCAACAATTGCATATTCATTTCTTAGTACTTGGCGGAGACATATACTCTCGCATAGTGAAAGTGCCAAGACAAGCATGACCTGTCCTTCTCCAAGTCACCATTTGATATACCAAGAAATTTCAACACAATAAGAGTTGAAGAATCTATTGTCCAAAGGGAAATGGAAGTGGAATTGAGAGAGATGTGGGCAGTATGACTGAAGGAAGCAAAGGGTTATGATATGAAAAGAACTCCCCCTTAGATAATGCATAACACTCAACCCAAACCTAAAGAGAGATCATGAATGTGGACATTTACAAAGACCAAGTTCTCTCCTCAAGGATGAAAACCTATTTTCAGGAAGGGGTTTGGTGAAAATGTCTGCAACTTGTTTTTCAGTTTCAATGAAATGGAGTTCTCATCTCTCAAGAAATGATGCCTAATTTCAATATGCTTGGTTCTAGAATGCTGAATGGGGTTTTTAGACAGATTTATTGCAATTGTATTATCACAAAGAATGGGTACACAACCCAGATCTTGGTTGTAATCGAGAAGTTGATGTTTCACCCAAAGAATTTGGGTTCCACACCTACCAGCAGCAACATACTCAGCCTCTGCAGTTGACAGAGCAACTGAATGTTGCTTCTTGGAAGCCCAAGAAATAAGGCACCCACCTAGGAATAAACACAAGCCACTTGTACTTTTTCTATCTAATTTACACCCAGCATAGTCAGCATCACAATAGGCAATCAAATCTAACTTGCAATTAGCAGGATACCAATTCCTAAATCACATGTTCCAACAAGATATTTGAAAATTCTTTTAACAGCTAACATGTGACTTTCTTTAGGATTAGACTGAAATCTAGCACCCAAACACACACTAAATTGAATATCAGGTCTAGAAGTTGTAAGATAAAGTAGAGAACCAATCATACCTCTGTAGGTCTTTTGGTCTACTGACTTACTATTTGAGTCTTCTTCTTGCTTAGCATTTATGGCAATAGGTGTGCTTGAATGCTTGAGGGTCTGAAAGTCAAACATTTTGAGAAGTTCCTTGACTTACTTAGCTTGACTGATGAAGATCCCTTCAGATGTTTGGTTCACCTGCAATCCCAAGAAGAATGTTAAATCTCCCATTAAACTCATTTCAAATTCATTCTTCATTTGATTTGAAAATTCAGTGTATAGACCTTTATTGGTGGAGCCAAAAATTATGTCATCAACATAAATTTGGACCACAAGTATTTGATTTTTTACTGTTTTTGTGAACAAAGTTTGATCAACAGTTCCTCTGGAGTATCCTTTCTCAAGCAAAAAGGTACTCAAACGATCATACCAAGCTCTTGGAGCTTGCTTAAGACCATAGAGAGCCTTATTGAGCTTGAAAACATGGTTAGGATATTTTTCATTTTCGAATCCAGGAGGTTGTTCAACAAAAACATTTTCCTTAATATAGCCATTTAAAAATGCACTTTTGACATCCATTTGATAAACTTTGAAATTCATGGAGGATGCAAAAGCAAGGAAAATTCTAACTGCTTCTAGTCTAGCTACAGGGGCATATGATTCTTCAAAATCAATTCCAAACTCTTGATTGTACCCCTTTGCAACTAGCCTAGCTTTATTTCTAATTACCTGACCAGATTCATTCAATTTGTTTCTGAAAACCCATCTAGTGCCAATGACTGTTTGGTCACTAGGTCTAGGTACTAATTCCCATATTTGATTTCTTTCAAATTGATGAAGTTCATCATGCATGGCATTTCAATTTGGGAAATTAGAGCTAGT
Organism: Colocasia esculenta; assembly: GCA_014218235.1. NCBI lineage: Eukaryota > Viridiplantae > Streptophyta > Magnoliopsida > Alismatales > Araceae > Colocasia > Colocasia esculenta. The sequence goes on from CM024757.1 coordinate 97,901,196, forward strand.
GGGTCTTCTTCAATATCATGCAAGAAAGATGATCTAGTCCTAACTCTATCATGCAAGTTGCCAACCACATTATCTAATGGGTGATCTTTTAAAAACCTATGTTCAGAAATTACCTGTTCAGAAGTACCCACTTCTGGGACAATGTTACCTGAGCCACTTGGAGATGGTGTGTTCAGGTTCTCTTCAATGTTTTCAAACTCCTCAACAGTTGGTGAAGAGTCCACAATAAATTCATCCTCTTCAGTGTCTTGTCTTTCCCTGCAAGATTTAGAATTGTTAGTTGAAAAGGAATTTTCATCAAAGATAACATGTGGTGATTCTTCAACAGTTTTGGTTTTAAGAATGTACACTTTGAAAGCCCTTGACACCTCAGAATAGCCAAGGAAGATAGCTTCCTGACTTTTAGCATCAAATTTGTCAAGGTTTTCTTTGTTGTTGTTGTGTACATAACATTTGCACCCAAAGATTTTAAAATAGGAAACAATTGGCTTTTTGTTTTTCAATAATTCATAGGGGGTTTTCTTGATTTTTGGTCTGACCAATGCTCTATTGAGTATGTGATTGGCTGTGTTCACAGCTTCAGCCCAGAAGGATTTGGGCAAGTTACTCTCAAGTAGCATGTTCTAGCCATTTCCACAAGAGTTCTGTTCTTTCTTTCCACAACTCCATTTTGTTCTGGAGTTCTTGGTGAAGAAAACTTGTGAAATATTTGAAATTCAGCACAAAAATCAGAAAAAGATGTGTCTCAAATTCACCCCCATGATCAGTCAAAATATTTTTGATTTTATATGGATAAGTTGTTAAGACAGTGGTACAGAAGTTCCTGAATTCAAACAAGTATCATTTTTCTGGGACAGAAAAATAACCAAAGTAAATCTAGTAAAATCATCAATGATTACAAACTCATATCTTTTGCCACTTAGACTTAGAATTCTTGTAGGGCCAAAAAGGTCCATGTGAAGTAATTCTAGTGGCCTAGATGTGAGTACCTCATTGAAGTTTTTAAAGGATTTTCTTGTTTGTTTTCCTTTAGAACAGATCCCACAAACTTGATTTTCAACATTAGAGAAGGATTCAGGAAGCCCCTTAACCAAATTCAATCTTAACAACTTATTCATTGTTCTGAAACTTGCATGGCCAAGTCTTTTGTGCCAAGTCCAAGCAATTTCATCTTTATTTGCAACAAAGCAAAGATTTTCAGAAAAATTTTTATTTAGGTTATCATGTAGACATTGTTTTCCCTTTTTCCAAAGAATTTGATTTTATCAGTTGATGAGTCAATTATCTTACAAAAATCAGATTCAAACACAACTTTGTGACCTTTGTCACATAGTTGGCTGATACTGAGCAGATTATAATCAAGACCATCAACTAGTAAAACATTATCTACAGAGTTTGAGGAAGTATGACCAACCTTACCAGATCCTAAGATCTTTCCTTTATTTTTACCTCCAAAAGTCACTGACCCTCCCTCCTTTTCAAGCAGGAATGAGAATTTGGCTCTGTCTCTCGTCATGTGTCGTGAACACCCACTGTCAAGAAACCACACATTGGTGTTGGGTGCACGACCTTCCTGCAACAAGATCAGTGGAGAGAAGATTTTGTACCCAAACAGAGTTGGGACCATCAGAATGTTTGAACATTGTTAGTAAATCTTTTCTCACCCAAATTTGACTTGTTTTTTATTTTTGTTTTGTTAAATTGGTGTTTTCAGTTTTTTCTGTTTGTTCTTTTTCTTAGGAATGAAATCACCAACATTTTTGTTTTTAGTGGGAGGGGAGTTTTTCATTTGAGTATAGGAGTTCAGATGAGGAGGTGGAAACCATGGATTTTGTTGGTACATCCAAAGGTTTGGATGAAAGAGATGAGGATGATACCAACAAGGGTTGTCATACCATTGGCTCCAAGGATTGATCCAATCATCTTGAAATGCTTTCTTGGAGGTCCAAGGTTCTTTAAAACTGATTTCTTTTGACTTTTTCTTGTTTTTCAAATTTTTATTTGAATTTTTGATTGAGTTGTTTGAAGCTTTTGATGTTGAGCAGGTCGACCTTTCCATGACTGGTGTCGACACAGCAACCACAGAAGTCTTCTTCTTGTGGACTGGTGTCGACCTGTCAGGAGACTGTGTCGACCTGGTTGTCTTCTTTTGTTTTTGAGTTTTTAATTTGTTTTGTGTTTTGTTTGATGTTTTGTCTAATGTTTGCTTGATTTCTATGTTCTCAAGATTAGGACCTTTGACAAATTTAATTAATGGTGCTTTGCCCTTTTTCTCACCAGATTTGTCTTTGTTTGGTTTCTTTTTGTTGAATTCCAATCCATGAGAAGTTGTTGTCATATTTGTTCCTAGCAATGCCTCCAAGTTTTCTTTACCTTTTGTGAAGGTTTGGATAACTTCATCCCTTTCTTTTAGCTGTTTTGAAGAGTATTAATTTCTTCAATCTTTTGCTGTTTTTCTTTTTTTCAATTTCCAGCTTTTCAGATAAGTCTTTGAATTCTAGGGTGGCCTTTTGAGAGGCAAGCTTCAGATCATCAATTAGATTCATGAGATTTTCTTTTTCTTCATTTAATTCTGTTATCTCATTTTCTAGTTCACAAGTTCTGTTGTTTGAAGATTGGTTATTATAAAGATTTTCAATTTTCTTTTTGATGTGTTTGTTTTCTTTTCTCATTTTAGAATATTTTTCAACTAATTCTGCATACACATCCTACCAATCTTCAACAGTAAAATCTTCAAAGGAGGTATTTACCTTTTCTTCAGAATTGTTGGCCATGAAGCAGATTTCCTCACTCTCAGAGCTTGAGGATTTCTTGTCTTCTTCTTCCTCACTTGAATCTTCGTCAGACCAAGTGGCTACATGGCCTTTGGCTTCTTGAACTTCTGGAATTTCTTGTGCTTTTCTTTCTTGTTCTCAGGACACTCTCCCTTCATGTGTCCTGGCTTGTTACACCTGTAACAAATGACATTTCGTCAGCTTTTTGATTCTTGTTGAAATTAGAGGAGGAAGTGTTCTTTTACCTGTGGAAAACTTCTTTTTCCCAGACATTCTTCCTTTTCTATATTTCAAGAATTTTCTGAATTGCCTGGTCATGGGCGAATTTCATCCTTATTTGACTCAGACTCCTCAGAACTTGTCTTTTCTTGACTTTTGTCTTTGTTACTTGAAGAGGCCTTAAGTGCCATTGGCTTGGTCTTAATTATATGTTCTTCATTTCTTTTCAAATTGATTTCATATGTCATTAAAGTTCCTATCAATTCATCCAAAGACATTTTGGACAAATCTTTAGAATCTTCAATGACAGTGGCCTTTGTGTGCCAAATAGAAGAGAGTGAACGTAAGATTTTCCTTACCAAGTCTGCATCTGTGTAGTCCTTACCTAAGGCCTTGAGTCCATTGACAATGACCATGAACCTGGCAAACATTTCAGAAATTGTTTCATTAGACTTCATCATAAACAATTCATATTCTGAAACAAGAATATTTGCCTTAGTTTCTTTTACTTGTGATGTTCCCTCATAAAGTAATTCGAGTTTATCCCACATCTCTTTGGCAGATTTGCACATTGAGATTCTCGAATACTCTTTGGGATGAACAACACATTGAATCATGTTCATGGCACTATAATTCAATGTGCTTTTCTTATTTGTTCCCTAGTCCAGGTTTCTTCCTCACCCTGGTTTTCATAGGGACCAACCTCAACCACTTTCCAAATTTCATAGTTCTGGGCTCTTAGAAAGACTTGCATTCTATTTTTCCAGTATGAATAGTCCGTTCCATTAAAGAATGGTGGCTATTTATGGAATGCCCTTCAGCTATGAAACCTTTGGAATCCATTGACTTAACAAGAAAGCTCAGAAGAATATTCAGCAAACAAGCAAGCAATCAGACACACAATACTCAAAAACTGCTCAAATCAAATCAGATCAAGTATAAACCTTCTCTGATACCAATTGAAGGATCGAGGAAAAGGTGTGGATAAGATCTAGAGGGGGGGGATGAATAGATCTATGCCACTTTCTGTGGAAGCTTAAGCAATTTAAAATACTTTTAGAATCTGAGGCAATTTTAATCAGTGAAAAACACAGATCTGATGAAATGTTAAGAGAGTTGATAAAATAGATGTAAAAACCAGTTGATTAAGTGAATCTTGATCGATCCTATGCAAGCATCTAACGGATGATAAAATCAAACCACAAATAGACAAGTGCACAGAGATTTTTAGGTGGTTCGAAAACACCCATGTGATTCCTACATCCACCCCTCACACCCAGTGAGGATTCACTAAACAACCTTGGTTACACACCCACTGGAGCCAGTCAACTCCAACACTTGAGTTTACAACTCACACACCTCTAGAGCAAGACTACTCTAGATCCCTGAGCAAGACTGCTCAACAAACACTTGAGTTAGACAACTCAAACTGAGCACGACGGCTCACAAATAACAATGCTAACACCAACACACGACATGGATCTTCTAGCAGCAGATCATGTCAAACATGAGAACATTCATGAGAGTTATGCAGAAGCACTTGCACAATCTCAAGAAGTCTCAGAAGAACAAAAAGTACATTGAGAATAGTGTTAAAAGGCTTTGTTCTTCAGTGTACTCCCTTGTAGAAGCTCAGATTGGGAAGAGGCTTGAATCCTTGAAGTCCCAGCCGATGCTCTGCACTATTGAAGTTGGGGATCTTCCTTGAAGTCTTCTCCAACAGATGCTCCTACTTGATCTGCTTTCTTGAGGCGCTTCAATTGCTTCTTCAGAGAACAAACTCCAATTCTCACAATCGAATTGATGAGAATTGGTCTTCAGAAGGCACCAGGAGAGCAGAGGAGGGAGATGAGCTCTTCTCGCCGCCAAAGGGAACTTTTCTGGAGGCTTGGAGAGTTCGTTGGGGTCTTCTCATGATGGACGGCCAATTGGGGGCCTTTTATACCCAAAAGATTCCAAAGATACCCTTTAGGTACAAGGGCACACGATCCTAGGTTGATACCCCATCGCCCTAGGCTGACACATGGCAAACATCCAATTTAAGTTGTAAGCTTTCCGTAGTGTGTCGACCTGCCCTGGTGGTGGTGTCGACACACTGTCCCAAATCTTGAAACAGACTGTTCTGGGAACTGATCCAGTGTTGACCTACTTTGGTATTGTGTCGACCTGCTGTCCCAGTTTTGAAAACAGCTGTTCTGGGAGCAGGATCCAGTGTCGACCTGCTCTGGTATTGCGTCGACCTCCTGTCCCCAATTCTGAAAATTGTTGTTCTGGGAACAAGCTCTGGTATCGACCTGCCCTGAGAGTGCGTCGAACTGAGTAGTCTGATTTCCAGAATCTGCAACTCGTGTCGACACACTCTTTGACATGTGTCGACACAGTCTCAACATTTGTTCATCTTTTTGCCTTTGAATTTGGGTTATTGTGTCGACACCATTGTGGAGTGTGTCGACACTTCTTTTGCAAAAAGTGTTTGTACCTGAAAATTAAACATATATATCATTAGTAAAATGTTTTATTATGAGTGCAAACGATAAGTGTGCTTTGAGACATGTTTTTTTAATATAAATTTCAGGTGAAATGTATTTATCATGTTTCAAATAATTTGCATTCAAATCACATTTGTCATCATCAAAATAGGAGGGAAAATGATATGAAATTACACTCAACCCAACGGTGTCGAGCTGGCCTTTGAAGAAAATTTTGAATTTTTGTGTGAGAATTTTTGAGAATTTTGGGACTTCTTTAAAATGATAACTAATGAGAGAAATAGTCATTTCAAGGATGTTTAAGAGACTTAAAAATTCATTTGTTATATTTTGCAAAAAATTCACCACAATTCAAGTTTTAAACAATTTCCAATAGGATATGAGCATTCAAACACTTGAGTCAATGAAATGATGATTTGAGGGATATATTATATCTAACAATCAACTATAATCTACCATATTTCTCAACGTTAAAGAAATAAAGATATCCTCTAGACTAAATACAATTAGTTTGAAAATAAAACATAATCTTAAAGAACAACTTGATGATGAATGAAAATGATTCTTTTCTAAAAAAAACTCCATCAACACATATTTTTGTCTTTTTAACAGACTATCAAATGATATAAATCTTTTCACTCATGTACTAGTGCTTTTTACACACCATAGTCCCTGGATACTTAAGATTTATTCATTATTAAGTCTCAAAGGGGTAAATGATGACCTTTTGACATGAAAATATACGTTTTGTAGACGCCAATATTTCCAGTTACTCAGTCATCATGAAGAAGTATAGCACATTTTTGCTGTATTTTGAATTCCTTTTTGAATTTTTATCCCCTTTGAACAGAGATAACATTAGTGCCTCATGACATGCATGGCACTTCATTCATTGTGAAGGTGTGCAGTTTCTCAGCTCAAATGTCATTGCTCTGTTGAATTTTCAAAATTTTAAGAGTTTTGTAAGATAGAAATCAATTTTATCCAACATCAGTTGCAAACAAAGAGATGTTTTATTTCAAGACACAATTTGTTTTCAATCTTGGAAGATTTCTGAGTTTCTGTGAGTTGAAAAATATAGTTGACAGTTGATTTAAAAAAAATTGATAGATCACTCAAAGGATCATTTGGAGACTCTAGACATCTGAATGATGACATCATTCAGGAAATTGATGAAATGCAAGAAAAGTTATGAATTTTGCAAAAATCATGACTTGTGAATTTTCTAGCTCCCCCTGAGATGATGATTTCAATCATTTTCTATCAAAATAAAGACATGCAAGATTATGAAATCAAGAAATATTCTTTTAAACAATAAAAGCTCCCCCTCAACAATTGCATATTCATTTCTTAGTACTTGGCAGAGACATATACTCTCGCATAGTGAAAGTGTCCAGACAAGCATGACCTGTCCTTTCCAAGTCACCATTTGATATACCAAGAAATTTCAACACAATAAGAGTTGAAGAATCTATTGTCCAAAGGGAAATGGAAGTGGAATTGAGAGAGATATGGACAGTATGACTAAGGAAGCAAAGGGTTATGATATGAAAAGAACTCCCCCTTAGACAATGCATAACACTCAACCCAAACCTAAAGAGAGATCATGAATGTGGACATTTACAAAGACCAAGTTCTCTCCTCAAGGATGAAAACCTATTTTCAGGAAGGGGTTTGGTGAAAATGTCTGCAACTTGTTTTTCAGTTTCAATGAAATGGAGTTCAAAGGACTTCTTTGCAACCTCATCTCTCAAGAAATGATGCCTAATTTCAATATGCTTGGTTCTAGAATGTGAATGGGGTTTTTAGACAGATTTATTGCACTTGTATTATCACAAAGAATGGGTACACAACCCAGATCTTGGTTGTAATCGAGAAGTTGATGTTTCACCCAAAGAATTTGGGTCCACACCTACCAGCAGAAACATACTCAGCCTGCAGTTGACAGAGCAACTGAATGTTGCTTCTTGGAAGCCCAAGAAATAAGGCACCCACCTAGGAATAAACACAAGCCACTTGTGCTTTTTCTATCTAATTTACACCCAGCATAGTCAGCATCACAATAGGCAATCAAATCTAACTTGCAATTAGCAGGATACCAAATTCCTAAATCACATGTTCCAACAAGATATTTGAAAATTCTTTTAACAGCTAACATGTGACTTTCTTTAGGATTAGACTGAAATCTAGCACACAAACACACACTAAATTGAATATCAGGTCTAGAAGTTGTAAGATAAAGTAGAGAACCAATCATACCTCTGTAGGTCTTTTGGTCTACTGACTTACCATTTGAGTCTTCTTCTAGCTTAGCATTTATGGCAATAGGTGTGCTTGAATGCTTGAGGGTTTGAAAGTCAAACCTTTTGAGAAGTTCCTTGACATACTTGGCTTGACTGATGAAGATCCCTTCAGATGTTTGGTTCACCTGCAATCCCAAGAAGAATGTTAAATCTCTCATTAAACTCATTTCAAATTCATTCTTCATTTGATTTGAAAATTCAGTGCATAGGCCTTTATTGGTGGAGCCAAAAATTATGTCATCAACATAAATTTGGACCACAAGTATTTGATTTTTTACTGTTTTTGTGAACAAAGTTTGATCAACAGTTCCTCTGGAGTATCCTTTCTCAAGCAAAAAGGTACTCAAACGGTCATACCAAGCTCTTGGAGCTTGCTTAAGACCATAGAGAGCCTTATTGAGCTTGAAAACATGGTTAGGATATTTTTCATTTTCGAATCCAGGAGGTTGTTCAACAAAAATTTTCCTTAATATAGCCATTTAAAAATGCTCTTTTGACATCCATTTGATAAACTTTGAAATTCATGGAGGATGCAAAAGCAAGGAAAATTCTAATTGCTTCTAGTCTAGCTACAGGGGCATATGATTCTTCAAAATCAATTCCAAACTCTTGATTGTACCCCTTTGCAACTAGCCTAGCTTTATTTCTAATTACCTGACCAGATTCATTCAATTTGTTTCTGAAAACCCATCTAGTGCCAATGACTGTTTGGTCACTAGGTCTAGGTACTAATTCCCATACTTGATTTCTTTCAAATTGATGAAGTTCATCATGCATGGCAATAATCCAATCAGAATTTGATTGACTTTGGTTCAATTTAGGAAATTAGAGCTAGTGGGTCTTCTTCAATATCATGCAAGAAAGATGATCTAGTCCTAACTCTATCATGCAAGTTGCCAACCACATTATCTAATGGGTGATCTTTTAAAAACCTATGTTCAGAAATTACCTGTTCAGAAGTACCCACTTCTGGGACAATGTTACCTGAGCCACTTGGAGATGGTGTGTTCAGGTTCTCTTCAATGTTTTCAAACTCCTCAACAGTTGGTGAAGAGTCCACAATAAATTCATCCTCTTCAGTGTCTTGTCTTTCCCTGCAAGATTTAGAATTGTTAGTTGAAAAGAATTTTCATCAAAGATAACATGTGGTGATTCTTCAACAGTTTTGGTTTTAAGAATGTACACTTTGAAAGCCCTTGACACCTCAGAATAGCCAAGGAAGATAGCTTCCTGACTTTTAGCATCAAATTTGTCAAGGTTTTCTTTGTTGTTGTTGTGTACATAACATTTGCACCCAAAGATTTTAAAATAGGAAACAATTGGCTTTTTGTTTTTCAATAATTCATAGGGGGTTTTCTTGATTTTTGGTCTGACCAATGCTCTATTGAGTATGTGATTGGCTGTGTTCACAGCTTCAGCCCAGAAGGATTTGGGCAAGTTACTCTCAAGTAGCATGGTTCTAGCCATTTCCACAAGAGTTTGTTCTTTCTTTCCACAACTCCATTTTGTTCTGGAGTTCTTGGTGAAGAAAACTTGTGAATATTTGAAATTCAGCACAAAAATCAGAAAAAGATGTGTTCTCAAATTCACCCCCATGATCAGTCAAAATATTTTTGATTTTATATGGATAAGTTGTTAAGACAGTGGTACAGAAGTTCCTGAATTCAAACAAGTATCATTTTGTGGGACAGAAAAATAACCCAAGTAAATCTAGTAAAATCATCAATGATTACAAACTCATATCTTTTGCCACTTAGACTTAGAATTCTTGTAGGGCCAAAAAGGTCCATGTGAAGTAATTCTAGTGGCCTAGATGTGAGTACCTCATTGAAGTTTTTAAATGATTTTCTTGTTTGTTTTCCTTTAGAACAGATCCCACAAACTTGATTTTCAACATTAGAGAAGGATTCAGGAAGCCCCTTAACCAAATTCAATCTTAACAACTTATTCATTGTTCTGAAACTTGCATGGCCAAGTCTTTTGTGCCAAGTCCATGCAATTTCATCTTTATTTGCAACAAAGCAAAGATTTTCAGAAAAGTTTTATTTAGGTTGATCATGTAGACATTGTTTTCCCTTTTTCCAAAGAATTTGATTTTATCAGTTGATGAGTCAATTATCTTACAAAAATCAGATTCAAACACAACTTTGTGACCTTTGTCACATAGTTGGCTGATACTGAGCAGATTATAATCAAGACCATCAACTAGTAAAACATTATCTACAGAGTTTGAGGAAGTATGACCAACCTTACCAGATCCTAAGATCTTTCCTTTATTTTTACCTCCAAAAGTCACTGACCCTCCCTCCTTTTCAAGCAGGAATGAGAATTTGGCTCTGTCTCCCGTCATGTGTCGTGAACACCCACTGTCAAGAAACCACACATTGGTGTTGGGTGCACGACCTTCCTGCAACAAGATCAGTGGAGAGAAGATTTTGGTACCCAAACAGAGTTGGGACCATCAGAATGTTTGAACATTGTTAGTAAATCTTTTCTCACCCAAATTTGACTTGTTTTTTATTTTTGTTTTGTTAAATTGGTGTTTTCAGTCTTTTTCTGTTTGTTCTTTTTCTTAGGAATGAAATCACCAACATTTTGTTTTTAGTGGGAGGGGAGTTTTTCATTTGAGTATAGGAGTTCAGATGAGGAGGTGGAAACCATGGATTTTGTTGGTACATCCAAAGGTTTGGATGAAAGAGATGAGGATGATACCAACAAGGGTTGTCATACCATTGGCTCCAAGGATTGATCCAATCATCTTGAAATGCTTTCTTGGAGGTCCAAGGTTCTTTAAAACTGATTTCTTTTGACTTTTTCTTGTTTTTCAAATTTTTATTTGAATTTTTGATTGAGTTGTTTGAAGCTTTTGATGTTGAGCAGGTCGACCTTTCCATGACTGGTGTCGACACAGCAACCACAGAAGTCTTCTTCTTGTGGACTGGTGTCGACCTGTCAGGAGACTGTGTCGACCTGGTTGTCTTCTTTTGTTTTTGAGTTTTTAATTTGTTTTGTGTTTTGTTTGATGTTTTGTCTATGTTTGCTTGATTTCTATGTTCTCAAGATTAGGACATTTGACAAATTTAATTAATGGTGCTTTGCCCTTTTTCTCACCAGATTTGTCTTTGTTTGGTTTCTTTTTGTTGAATCCAATCCATGAGAAGTTGTTGTCATATTTGTTCCTAGCAATGCCTCCAAGTTATCTTTACCTTTTGTGAAGGTTTGGATAACTTCATCCCTTTCTTTTAGCTGGTTTTGAAGAGTATTAATTTCTTCAATCTTTTGCTGTTTTTATTGTTTTTCAATTTTCAGCTTTTTAGATAAGTCTTTGAATTCTAGGGTGGCCTTTTGAGAGGCAAGCTTCAGATCATCAATTAGATTCATGAGATTTTCTTTTCTTCATTTAATTCTGTTATCTCATTTTCTAGTCACAAGTTCTGTTGTTTGAAGATTGGTTATTATAAAGATTTTCAATTTTCTTTTTGATGTGTTTGTTTTCTTTTCTCATTTCAGAATATTTTTCAACTAATTCTGCATACACATCCTGCCAATCTTCAACAGTAAAATCTTCAAAGGAGGTATTTACCTTTTCTTCAGAATTGTTGGCCATGAAGCAGATTTCCTCACTCTCAGAGCTTGAGGATTTCTTGTCTTCTTCTTCCTCACTTGAATCTTCGTCAGACCAAGTGGCTACCATGGCCTTTGGCTTCTTGAACTTCTGGAATTTCTTGTGCTTTTCTTTCTTGTTCTCAGGACACTCTCCCTTCATGTGTCCTGGCTTGTTACACCTGTAACAAATGACAGTTTCGTCAGCTTTTTGATTCTTGTTGAAATTAGAGGAGGAAGTGTTTCTTTTACCTGTGGAAAACTTCTTTTTCCCAGACATTCTTCCTTTTCTATATTTCAAGAATTTTCTGAATTGCCTGGTCATGAGGGCAATTTCATCCTCATTTGACTCAGACTCCTCAGAACTTGTCTTTTCTTGACTTTTGTCTTTGTTACTTGAAGAGGCCTTAAGTGCCATTGGCTTGGTCTTAATTATATGTTCTTCATTTCTTTTCAAATTGATTTCATATGTCATTAAAGATCCTATCAATTCATCCAAAGACATTTTGGACAAATCTTTAGAATCTTCAATGACAGTGGCCTTTGTGTCCAAATAGAAGAGAGTGAACGTAAGATTTTCCTTACCAAGTCTGCATCTGTGTAGTCCTTACCTAAGGCCTTGAGTCCATTGACAATGACCATGAACCTAGCAAACATTTCAGAAATTGTTTCATTAGACTTCATCATAAACAATTCATATTCTGAAACAAGAATATTTGCCTTAGTTTCCTTTACTTGTGATGTTCCCTCATAAAGTAATTCGAGTTTATCCCACATCTCTTTGGCGGATTTGCACATTGAGATTCTCGAATACTCTTTGGGATGAACAGCACATTGAATCATGTTCATGGCACTATAATTCAATGTGGCTTTTCTTATTTGTTCCCTAGTCCAGCTTTCTTCCTCACCTGGTTTTCATAGGGACCAACCTCAACCACTTTCCAAATTTCATAGTTCTGGGCTCTTAGAAAGACTTGCATTCTATTTTTCCAGTATGAATAGTCCGTTCCATTAAAGAATGGTGGCCTATTTATGGAATGCCCTTCAGCTATGAAACCTTTGGAATCCATTGACTTAACAAGAAAGCTCAGAAGAATATTAGCAAACAAGCAAGCAATCAGACACACAATACTCAAAAACTGCTCAAATCAAATCAGATCAAGTATAAACCTTCTCTGATACCAATTGAAGGATCGAGGAAAAGGTGTGGATAAGATCTAGAAGGGGGGGGGGATGAATAGATCTATGCCACTTTCTGTGGAAGCTTAAGCAATTTAAAATACTTTTAGAATCAGAGGCAATTTTAATCAGTGAAAAACACAGATCTGATGAAATGTTAAGAGAGTTGATAAAATAGATGTAAAAACCAGTTGATTAAGTGAATCTTGATCGATCCTATGCAAGCATCTAACGGATGATAAAATCAAACCACAAATAGACAAGTGCACAGAGATTTTTAGGTGGTTCGGAAATCACCCATATGATTCCTACATCCACCCCTCACACCCAGTGAGGATTCACTAAACAACCTGGGTTACACACCCACTGGAGCCAGACAACTCCAACACTTGAGTTTACAACTCACACACCTCTAGAGCAAGACTACTCTAGATCCCTGAGCAAGACTGCTCAACAAACACTTGAGTTAGACAACTCAAACTGAGCACGACGGCTCACAAATAACAATGCTAGACACCAACACACGACATGGATCTTCTAGCAGCAGATCATGTCAACATGAGAACATTCATGAGAGTTATGCAGAAGCACTTGTACAATCTCAAGAAGTCTCAGAAGAACAAAAAGTACATTGAGAATAGTGTTAAAAGGCTTTGTTCTTCAGTGTACTCCCTTGTAGAAGCTCAGATTGGGAAGAGGCTTGAATCCTTGAAGTCCCAGCCGATGCTCTGCACTATTGAAGTTGGGGATCTTCCTTGAAGTCTTCTCCAACAGATGCTCCTACTTGATCTGCTTTCTTGAGGCACTTCAATTGCTTCTTCAGAGATCAAACTCCAATTCTCACAATCGAATTGATGAGAATTGGCCTTCAGAAGGCAGCAGGAGAGCATAGGAGGGAGATGAGCTCTTCTCGCCGCCAAAGGGAACTTTTCTGGAGCTTGGATAGTTCGTTGGGGTCTTCTCATGATGGACGACCAATTGGGGGCCTTTTATACCCAAAAGATTCCAAAGATACCCTTTAGGTACAAGGGCACACGATCCTAGGTTGATACCCCATCGCCCTAGGCTGACACGTGGCAAACATCCAATTTAAGTTGCAAACTTTCCGTAGTGTGTCGACCTGCCCTGGTGGTGGTGTCGACACACTGTCCCAAATCTTGAAACAAGCTGTTCTGGGAACTGATCCAGTGTCGACCTGCTTTGGTTTTATGTCGACCTGCTGTCCCGGTTCTGAAAACAGCTGTTCTGGGAGCAGGATCCAGTGTCGACCTGCTCTGGTGTTGCGTCGACCTGCTGTCCCCAATTATGAAAACTGTTGTTCTGGGAACAAGCTCTGGTGTCGACCTTCCCTGAGAGTGTGTCGACCTGAGTAGTCTGATTTTCGGAATCTGCAACTCGTGTCGACACACTCTTTGACATGTGTCGACACAGTCTCAACATTTGTTCATCTTTTTGCCTTTGAATTTAGGTTATTGTGTCGACACCATTGTGGAGTGTGTCGACACTTCTTTTGCAAAAAGTGTTTGTACCTAAAATTAAACATATATTTCATTAGTAAAATATTTTATTATGAGTGCAAATGATAAGTGTGCTTTGAGACATGTTTTTTGAATATAAATTTCAGGTGAAATGTATTTATCATGTTTCAAATAATTTGCATTCAAATCACATTTGTCATCATCAAAATAGGAGGGAAAATGATACGAAATTACACTCAACCCAACATAATTAAACCTTGTTCAACCTACATATAGAGAAGACTAGCTAAAAAGTGGACATTGTTGAACCACTCCTATATTTTATTCTTTTATTTTTTTGATAACAAAGCCTCATGATTATCATAAATAATCTTCAAATGCACTATAATAATATCACAGAAGAATATATTTCATAAACACTATGTTTGGATGGCGCATATATTCTTCCACTTTCTCAAATTTTTTCTAAGTACACATCATATATCATATATCACACTGACTTCGACTCCATACAAGTCAAAGTGTTGTACCGATTGCTGAACAAATTGGCCTCACTGCGACTCCATAAAAGTAGAAGTATGATATCGATTGATGAACAAACATGTACTACTCTGACTCTCCAGAAGTTGAAGTCTCGTACCGATTGACATATATAAAGAACATCAATCGATGTCTAACTCTGACTTCCCTATAGTCGAAGTTTATCCACCGATTGTCTTTGAACCTATCGATTGTTGACCATTTTGGTATCGATTGTCTATATCAATTGTTTGTATCGATTGTTGTTATTGCATATCGATTGTCTGTATCGATTTTTGTATCGATTGTTGTTGTAGTGTCCAAGAATTTTCTTGAATTTATATTCCAAATTGTATGTTTATTTATGCATGTATTTGAGTGATGTTCTGTGTGGAACTTGGCATCAACATCATTTGGCATTAAGTCCTGTTAGCGTCATGATCGTCTGTCGTTTGTCCCTTGTTAACGACAGTAGATAGTGTCGTTTATTATTTTTTGAATTATTTAATTTTTGGGAAAGACTGTAGACGACATCATCTATGGATGTTTACATTGAGGCTGACGGCAATTTCTGTTGACGTTAAGCTGACTTTCCTGTTTTTGATGTTACCATTCCGGGAAAGAGAGATCAGCCATTTCCAATGGGTTTTAATGTGTAGATTCGAGCGTTTAGTATCCAAGGGTCAGGATTAAGGCTGGCTAATACGTGGGAGGTTTTTATAAGACATAGATTTCACAGATAGATGGGGTTTTTCGCTCTAGTTTTTGGTGGAGAGAAAGAGGGCAGAGGAATGAGATTCTGTGCTCGTTCGTGCGTTCTTGAGGCTTGTGGACCAAGGAGGATTGTTCGTTTGCAAGATGCAAAGCTTCACCAAGCGGGGTAGCTACGTTGGAGGCAGATTTGGAGTGCTTGAAGTCGGTGGAGGAGACTGCCTCACAGACGAGGCGAGCATCTTTGGGGTTAGATTCGTCACTCCAGTAGGAGGGATAGAGGCGAGTTGCATGGGGGTTCGGTTCAGGATATGTTAAACTACATAATTACCATTTTTACATATTTTTAAAGCCTAAAATCAACGCACGGGAAAGGGTAAAAGTCATGTCATTTCATGTAAGATTTATGAGTTTTCTGTGTTAAAGAACTAGACGTCTAGATCGCTTGCCGTCTATATCTTGTAAACGGTGGCATCGACTGCCGTCCACTTCATATGAACACCATTTGTTTTTCCGTCCTTTACTATAAGTTAACGGCGCTATGTGCCACTGCTAGTATATGTTAACGTGCTATGTGCAGCCGTCTATTGTGGATTAACGACGGTATATGTGGTCATCTACTTCAGTAAACGTCACATATGCTGCCGTCAAGTTTACCAGTGCCATGAGTTTCCAGAAATTGATTTTAATTGTATACCTATGATCCATACTTATATGAGATTTTGGCCAAGTGATGTTTAGTGTGTTTTATCACTGCTATATTATGGACATGTTATTGTATTAGGGTATAGAACACATGTACATATGAACAGTCATTGTATGATATTAATGAAATTGGCAATAGACACGTGGAATGAATTGCATGCATGATTTCTTTGGAATGCTAATGATTGAAGACTATACTACTGTAAGAAATGATGAACAGTCCATCCCCATGTACTTTTAAATTAATTACTTGCCTATTTTGGTGATAAACAAAACACTGTCAAAAGTTTCTCTAACCTTGTTTATCTAGCCATAAGCACAGGAATTACCCAAAGAAAGTCAAGCATTTGTGGTAAGTCTTACATACATCTTTTTTCAGAAGAGCCATAATAATTCCTTCATTAATTATAACGACTCTGTAAGTTATCGTAACGACTTCTTCAGAAGTTATAACGACTTGCTCATTATAACGACTCTGTAAGTTATCGTAACGACTTCTTCAGAAGTTATAACGACTTGCTCATTATAACGACTCTGTAAGTTATCGTAACGACTTCTTCAGAAGTTATAACGACTTGCTCATTATAACGACTCTGTAAGTTATCGTAACGACTTCTTCAGAAGTTATAACGACTTGCTCATTATAACGACTCTGTAAGTTATCGTAACGACTTCTTCAGAAGTTATAACGACTTGCTCATTATAACGACTCTGTAAGTTATCGTAACGACTTCTTCAGAAGTTATAACGACTTGCTCGTCATAACGACTCTGTAAGTTGTCGTAACGATTTCTTTAGAAAGTTACAACGACTTGCCATGTTTCATAACGATTTCTTTTGAGAGCTACAACGACTTGCCATGTTTCATAACGATTTCTTTTATCATCTGTTATAGAACGACTTGGTTGTGGTAACGATTTCATAAGTTATCATAACGACTTCTTATCAGTCTACAGCAACTTGATCATAACGATTCTATCAGATTTTCACAACGACTGCATAAGTCATGTTTCCATTAATTAAATGTTTTTCCTTGATTTAATCTACGTTGAATAGTCAAAGTCGCATCTCGTCTGATTGACTGCCATGCATTTAATAAAGACTGAACGTATCTCTGCATGGACACAGAACATATCTTCCATTCTCGTGTATTCTCTGCATGCATCTTTTAGAACGATAAAGTATTACTACTATATTTGTGTCTATCTGCTTTGACGTTGATTGACATCTGGAGATAGTATAGCTGTCTACCATTAAAGCTCAACCTTGCAGAACCTTAAGGATGTACTATCCTACAACAACGGACACAGAAGGAACTACAAGCAAACTCAGAAGATCTTATCTCTTTGCGTGCTCCAAAGAACAAAAGACTGTTGACAGGAAGCTTCCACAAAACCTTCAGTCTAACGTACACCAAAGCTGTGAGACAACGGTCATCTCCTTGTCCTCATTCAAATCGGAGATACAAATACAAGATGAAGCTCGGAAGACAAACGATCGAGAAAATTAATTCATATTGAAGAGCGGCTAGAACTCTGCAGCTTTCAAGTCTTCGAATTTTTCTCTAGAGCCAGAAATTCAGTCTTTTCGATCTTGGCTCTTAGCTCCCTGTGCTGTGAGAAGAAAAATTAAGGAAGAGCTAGTTTAGTTCTGAGAGAGTGCACTTTGTGTAGATCTTCGTCTCTCAGTGCTTGTAGCTTCAGATTGAGTTTTGTAAAAGCTTGATCTAGGGGCTAGTCTTTTTCTCTCAAGAATTTTCCTGTGTTATTCCCTTCGTGTGTGAAGGAAGACCTGGTGGTTTCCAGGGTGGTGTTTTTCCCTTCGTGCGTGAAGGAAGACCTGGTGTTACCAGGGTGTTGTGTTCCCTTCAGGGGTGAAGGAAGACCAGCTAAGCTGGGTGGTTGTTTTTGTCCATAGGGGGACTGTACCCCAGTTAGTGAAATCCTGAGGGTTGCTCAGGGACTGGACGTAGGACTCCTAAGGAGAGGAGATCCGAACCAGGATAAATCTGTGTGTTGTGTGATTGTCTTCTTTGTGTGATTGTTGTTTTTACTAACCATTACTAATCCCTTTCAAGAACTCTTTATGTTTGTTTGAGTTCAGGTTTTTATCAGATAAACTTTTAAAGACCCATTCACCCCCCCCCCTTTGGGTTAGCCAACCGGGCAACAAGTGGTATCAGAGCGAGTCTCTTCGACAAAGAACAAGATCCAACGATCTGAAGAGTAAAGATCCATGGCAGCCCAAGGTCACTTCGAAGGTCAGTCTGTCAACAGACCTCCTTTGTTCGACGGTGAAGATTATACGTATTGGAAGACCAGGATGGAATACTTTCTACAAGGCCACGATTATCAAATCTGGTCAATAGTGGAAGAAGGTGATCTGGTCGTCACAAATGAGAAAGCACAATGGACAGATGAAGATAGAAAGAAAATCTCCTTGAACTGTAAAGCTAAGAGCATTCTATGTTGTGCTCTAAGCAAGAAGGAGTTCAACAGAGTTTCAGCATGCAAATCCTCCATGGAAATGTGGGAAAAGTTAAGGATTACATATGAAGGTACAGACAAAGTAAAGGAGACAAGAATCGACATTCTTGTCACTCAGTATGAAAGATTTCAAATGCAAACAGGTGAGTCTATTACCCAAATGTTTAGTAGATTTACTGACATCACTAATGGCCTAGCAAGTCTAGGAAAGTCATATGAGAATGCAGATATGGTAAGGAAGATTCTCAGATCCTTGCCATCTTCATGGACGGCAAAGGTCACAGCTATCGAAGAAGCTAATGATCTTAAGAGAATGTCAGTAGAAAAACTCATCGGGTCTCTCATGGCCCATGAAATAAACATGGAAAGACTAGGAGAATCCTCCAGTAGAAAGAAGCAGTCAAATGCGCTTAAAGCTAATGGGGACTCATCAGAAGAATCCTTAGATAACAGTGAAGATAGCAAAGATAGTGATGATGAAGAAGCCATGCTCTCAAGAAGATTGCAGAGAATCTTGGCAAAGAAGAAGAAGTTCCAGTCTGGTAGGAGGTACTTCAAGAAAAACAAAGATCTCAAGAGACCAGATGGAAAAGATCAGAAGAGGAATGAGCCACTTTGCTATGAATGCAAGAAACCTGGACATATCAAGGCAGACTGTCCAATGCTAAAGAAAAATGATCACAAGAAGAAGGACAGCTCCAAGAAGTTCAGAAGATTCAAAAAGAAAGCCATGGCAGCTGCATGGGACAACAGCAGCGACTCAGACAGTGAGTCAAGCTCCAGCAGTGAAGAAGAAGAAGCCAACCTGGCTCTTATGGCAAATACCGAGGATAAGGTAACATCTGATTCCTCTTTCGATTCCTGTAATGACTCAGATTCGGATAATTTGGAAAGTGCATTTAATGAACTCTACGATAAGTATAAAGAAGTGTGTAAACTACTTAAGCTAAGCAAGAAAAATATCACATGTCTCGAAAATACCAACTCAGATTTAAAATCTGAAAATGAAGAACTAGAAAAACAAATAATTGAGCTTAAGAGAAGAAATGAACTATTATGTGAAAACTTAAAAGACAAGAACAGAAAAATCATTGACCTAGAAAAACAGGAAAGCTCAGATGATTTAAGAAAAACGGTAAATGAATTAAATGAAGAAAACAATACACTAGCAAGCACCTTAGAAAAGTTTACAAATGGAAAGAATTCCTTATTATTAAAAGGTGCTAGAAGATCTGGTAAGAATAAACGAGGTTTAGGTTACATACCGCCAGAAAATGAAGAAGAAATAATCTATCCAGAAAAATATCCAACTCCTAAGTTCACTCCAGAACAAGATGTGGCATATAAAGCGAATTTTAAATACATAGAAAGAGTGACAATAACATCATGTTGTAATCACTGTAATAAGCTAGGACATTTAAAATCCACCTGTCCAACAAGACATAAGAAGTGGATAATAAAAAGTAAAAATAATGATACTGACCCATCAGGACCCAAAGGAACTTGGGTACCTAAATCTTGATGTCTTTATTTCAGGCTAACCTTCGAGCATCCAAATGGTATTTGGATAGTGGGTGCTCAAGGCACATGACAGGAAACCTGAAGCTTTTCTCCCATCTTCAAGATGAAGAAGGAACAGTCACTTATGGAGATAATGGAAAAGGAACTGTAGTAGGCAGTGGATCAGTTAACAGCAAAGGAAAAACAGTCATAGAAGATGTACTGTTAGTCAAAGGTTTAAAGCACAACCTCATAAGTATTAGTCAGCTGTGTGATAGAGGACATCAAATCAAATTTCAAGAGTCAAAATGCAGCATACTAAAGGATGGAGCAGTCATCTTTGAAGCAAATAGAGAGAAGAATCTGTACGTGCTCTACCTTGAAGAACTCAAAGAGCAAAATGTGTGTCTGGCAGCCAGCAAAGACAAATCAACCGATCTGTGGCACAGAAGGTTAGGCCACTGCAGCTTGGATGGCATGAGCAAGCTCAGAAAGAGAAACCTTGTGGAAGGACTACCGAAAATCAATGGTAAATTAGAAAGTGTTTGCAGACCTTGTGCTAAGGGAAAGCACACTAAGAGTTCCTTCAAGTCAAAGACGGTGGTGACCACCTCAAAACCCTTAGAGCTCCTACATATGGATCTATTTGGGCCAATGAGAACTACCAGTCTTGGAGGAAAGAATTTCGGATTTGTTATAGTAGATGACTACTCAAGATTCACATGGGTATCTTTCTTAGAACATAAAAATGACACTTTTGATAATTTTGTTAGTTTCAGCAGAAAAATCCAGAAAGATCAGAAGTTCAGCATAGTATCCATTCGATCTGATCATGGTGGTGAGTTCCAAAATGAAAAGTTTGCTAGATTCTGTGATGATCAAGGAATTCAGCACAATTTCTCAGCACCAAGGACACCGCAGCAAAATGGTATAGCCGAACGGAAGAACCGAACTCTCTTGGATATGGCAAGAACTATGCTTTGTGAATATGAGTTACCAAGATATTTCTGGGCAGAAGCAGTCAACACAGCCAGCTACATTGTCAACAGAGTCATGATCAGGCCAATCCTGAAGAAGACTGCATATGAGCTGTTTAAAGGGAAGAAACCAAAGATCAGCCATTTCAGAACTTTTGGATGTCCTTGCTTTATTCACAACAACGGAAAAAGGGATATTGGTAAGTTGGATGCCAAATCAGATGAAGGCATCTTCATGGGGTACACCTCTAAACCCAAAGGCTATAGAGTATTTAATAAACGTACTTTATTGATTGAACAGTCTGTACACATTATTTTTGATGAAACTAATCCCTCCTTGAGAAAGGAAGTAGAGAGTGATATCGATGACGCAGATGAACTGTCCAATAAACTGAAAGACACATCACTTGAAGATAAGGATGATCCGCCTCTGGAAGAAATGCAACAAGAAGAAATTTCTCATGAAACTCTTCCAAAGGAATGGAGATACAAGAAAGATCACCCACCTGAAAACATTATTGGTGATCCATCGGTAGGGGTAAGAACAAGAGGTAACTTGATTCCTTGTGATTACCTCGCTTTTGTTTCTCAATTAGAGCCTAAGACAGTCAATGAAGCCCTAACTGACGAATCCTGGATAATAGCAATGCAAGATGAATTAAATCAATTCAAGAGAAACCAAGTATGGTCACTTGTTCCTAGACCATCAGACCATCCTGTGATCGGCACTAAATGGGTGTTCAGAAACAAATTGGATGAATCTGGTGTAATTCTAAGAAACAAGGCCAGACTGGTGGCTCAAGGCTATTGTCAAGAGGAAGGCATAGATTTTGATGAAACCTATGCACCAGTGGCTAGACTTGAGGCCATTAGAATGCTACTAGCTTATGCTTCTGCATTAGATTTAAAGTTATTTCAAATGGATGTTAAATCTGCATTTCTAAATGGTTTTATAAAAGAAGAAGTTTATGTGGAACAACCGCCGGGTTTTGATGATACAGACTTTCCGAATCATGTTTTTAAGTTGCATAAGGCTCTATATGGTTTAAAACAAGCACCTAGAGCCTGGTATGAAAGACTTAGTTCTTTTCTCACAAAACATGGTTTCAATAGAGGTCAAGTAGATAGCACTCTTTTTATAAAAACAAAAGCCAAAAATATACTGTTGGTTCAAATTTATGTGGATGACATCATCTTTGGATCTACTGATGAATCCTTGTGCAAGTATTTTGAAAAGCTAATGCAGGGGGAATTTGAGATGAGTATGATGGGAGAGCTCAACTACTTCCTTGGACTTCAAATCAAACAAGGAAAGGAAGGAATTCACATCTGTCAAGCAAAGTACACCAGAGAACTGCTGAAGAAATTTGGATTTGAAAACACCAAGCCACTGTCAACACCAATGAGTACATCAACTAGGTTGGACAATGACAAGGATGGTAAGAAAGTAGATCAAAAGATCTACAGAGGTATGATAGGTTCATTACTTTATCTAACCGCAAGTAGACCTGATATATTATTTAGTGTATGCATGTGTGCTAGATATCAAGCCGACCCTAGAGAATCACATTTAATTTCTGTCAAAAGGATTTTCAGATACTTAGCCAGGACTCATGATCTAGGACTATGGTATCCAAACTCCTGTGATGTAAAATTAGTAGGGTATTCTGATGCTGATTATGCTGGATGCAAGGTAGATAGAAAAAGCACCAGTGGTTGCTGTCAATTTCTTGCAGGGTGTTTAATCTCATGGTCCTCAAGGAAACAAAATTCAGTAGCACTATCTACAGCTGAAGCCGAGTACGTAGCTGCTGGAAGTTGCTGTACACAACTCTTATGGATAAAGCAACAACTTGAGGATTTTGGACTCAAAGTCAAGAAAATTCCTCTGCTATGTGACAACACCAGCGCTATCAACCTCACCAAAAATCCAATTCAGCACTCCAGGACCAAACATATTGAGGTCAGATACCATTTTATTCGTGATCATGTAGCAAATGGCAATATTGAAATATCGTTTATTGATACAAATAATCAGCTAGCAGATATTTTCACAAAGGCCTTACCTGAAGAGAGATTTACATCTCTTAGAAGGGAGTTAGGCATGTGTATTTTGTGAAAAGATCTTCATTTAAAGCTGGTATAAAAATTCTCAGAATTTAAGAAGGTTCTCTCTCTCTCTCTTTCTGTGTCAAAATCAATTCAAAAGTCTCAGTTTAAGCGTTCCGTCCGATAAGTCATAGTCCTTCAAGGCGGTCAACCTCGCTTGTCGTTTTCTGACGCCTCACCTTTTGGAGCATTTATATTCTTTAAATCGATGCGTTAACGATTCCTCTTCCTCATTCACTTTTTCCCCTCTTTCGTCCCGACGCATGAGCCGATGCCCTAGCGACTCTTGCCTCTACCCTCTGCAAATTTGAAGCTTCCATCTCCTTCCCGCGAAATCGTTTGAGGGTTTCCTCTCATCACCCTTCTCGTCACCCCTTCAAACCTTCTCCCACCTGAATCCATGGCCGCACCAGCTATTGCCGGAAGTGTGGGTGGCTACAGCGCCGAATACCTCTCCCCAGCGCAGGAGGAGCGTTTCACCTTTGTGAAGACAAAGCTCTGTGGTCACAAGGAAGTAGATGTTTCAGATCTGCAGAAAAATGGAATGAGCAGCCTCATTGAGAAGATCGACCAGATGAAGTGGAAAGGGCTTACCACTTGCTCAGAGGTAAGTTATCCGGACCTGGTAAAGGCGTTCTTTGTATGCTTAAGAACAGAAGAAGATGGGGCCCTCGTTTCTTCAGTCAAGGGCACCGTAATCAGAATCGACCAGGAATTGCTTAGGATGCTATTTGGAGTAAGCATATCGGGCTTCAGTGGAATTCATTCTGTAGATACCCAAGAAAAGGGTTTGGGGATTGTTGGGCCAGGGTTCAAGATGAGGGATGGCAAGCTAGATATCAATCAGTTAAGTGCCTTCAACCGCCTCCTTCACTTTATCGTTTGTCAGATTTTGGTTCCCCGAAGTGCAACCTTCTCCGCTTGCACTAAGGCTGACTCCGATCTGATGTACTGGGCCATTAAAAATGAGGAAATCAATATGGCCGCAGTGATGATGGAGAGAATGAAATTTGCCAGGGAGCAGATTTGGGACACTAAAAGCAAGTTGAATGTGTCCCTTCCCTATGCCCATTTACTCACCAGAATCTTCAGACACTTCGGTGTAGATGTCTCAGGGGCAGTTGTGGAGAAGATGGGCCAAGCTATCAGGTCCAGAAACTTAAAGAAGAGCGGTTTTTCAGTAGTCAATGGGGTCTGGTTCAAGGCTTCAGTTGCAGAAGGTGAAGGTCTCATTGGTGAGCCTTCAGTTACTCAAACCCAGTCAGAGGCAGATTCTGTGATGCCCGAATTGCCACTGGAATCAGGTTCTGTTCCAGTCTTTGTAGAAACAGAGCAGGAAGGGCCATCTATGGCCAGAAATCAGTCAGAGGCAGCAACAGCAGTGAGGGCAGAGGAAGACAGGCCAGCTACAGCAGATCCAGTTGTGCCTCCTGTTGAAAGGAGAATTGAGGACATTCTTCCTGAAGACATCCTGCCTGTTATGGAGCAGTCTGTGGCATCAGGCCACATCTTTGAAGACGGTCCAGTAGAAGAAGAGCAGCAAAATCCTAAGGATAATTCAATGGAAATGGATGCTCCCTGTCAGGGGGAGACTGGTGCAGTTGCAGAAGATGCTCCACTTGAGGGGGAGCAATCCCAAGAGACACCAGATGTTGCACCTCCAGCCACCAGCGATCAGGAGGAAGACCAGAGAGAGTCTGAAAATTTGGATGCCAGAGAAGGGGAGACAGCTAGTTCATCAAGCTCTGATGAGGACAATAATCCACCTCCTCCAGCTACAAAGGGCAAAGAGAAAGATATAGCTCCTGAAGTACCCCTTTTAGCTGATGCACCATTTGAAAGACAGGTCAAGCAAAAGATTATCATCAATTTAAAACCTGTGATTGAGAGGTTGGATGCTCAGGGTGAGCTGCTTTGCTCACTTCAGACTGATGTGAACTCCATCTTTCTAAGCCAAGCTTCAGCCCGCAAGGAATTGGTTCAGATTCGCTCTGCCATGACATGGTTTCATCAGGAAATGGGGACCATGAAGAATATGCTATCTGACATCCTTCAGGCAGTTGGAGCTCAAGCTCCTGCTCCTCCAGCAGCTCAGGAGCCTCACTCAAGTGTACCTGAGCCCTCCGGGCAGTCAGCAGCAGCAGCAGAAGCCCCAGCTGAAGAGTCAGGGCCAACAGGGCCAGCTGAAGAGTCAGGGCCAGCTGAAGAGTCAGGGCCATCAGGGCCAGCTGAAGATTCAAGGCCATCAGGGCCAGTTGTGATGGAATCAGGGCCACCAGGGCCGGCAGTGTTGGATCCTTTGCCTCCCTTGCCTGAAGAAGTGGTTTCAGATCCTCCACCCCTTGCTCCCACTTCTACCAACACTCCCATTCCTCCTTCTCCACCCTCTAACTCCACAGCTCCACCTGCTCCACCTCCCTTCAAAAAGCCCAGATCCAGGCCCATTTCCTCTCCCACACCTTTTCCTCCTCATCCCATCACATCCTCTCCTGTTTCTTCTACTTCTCATCTTTCCTCTGCTCAAGAATTTGAGGCCCCTCCAGCATCCTCAGCTGGAGCCTCATCCTCTTCTGGTACATCTTCACTTCCAGAAGTAGGATCTCTCAATTCTGATGCATTTCTGAACCCCCCTGCACCTCCCTCCTTTATCACTATTATTCCTACAGATGTCCAAGTCGACTCACCCTTTCTTGATAAAATCAAGGATGAGTTTGAAGAGGTCATTCTTAAATCTGTGCTAAAGGTAGGTGACCACCTTTCCAAGACAGACTCTTCCAGTACTGTCTCCAAGAAACGAAAGCTTTCTTCCTCCACATCTCCTCTTTACCCTCCCTTGTGGTTTTCTCTTACAGTCACCCACAAGCATACCTCTCTGTACAAAGAATACCTTCAAAAGGTTGTCTTTGCCACTCTTCACAATCTTCCTTTTCTTAACCTCTCTGACCATTTAGATGTTATTCTTCCCTATACTCCTCTGTCTAAAGCCGACAAATCCAAAATCTTCTCCTCAGCCCACTCCAAAACTGAGGAGCAATGGGCTAAATCTCATAAAGATCTGTACAGTCGCTTCCTTCAGGCTAAGGCAGCAAGGTTTCCACCCAGGGATCACTCCTTGACCCTTTCTGAGTGGTTCCAGTTTCACCACCAGAACACCTGGGCTCCTGCCATTCAGAAGCTCATCAAGCTGGTCAGGCATTTCCAAACATTCAACAACTACAGGTATCTCAACAATTTACCTGAAGTTCAGCTCAGCCAGTTCAAGAGAGCCATCAAGGTCCTAACCCACTCTGAGCAGTCTGAGGAAATCAGAGTAGATTTTGCCACTCTTAATTTACCTGAAGAGATTTTCCTGCCTCAGATTCATTTCCTGATTATGGAATCTTCGGTTGGTTCCATCATTTTTGAGCGTTTTGCAAGGGTTATGGGCAGAATCAAGATTCAGAAAGGCCTTCAGGTTGGTTTTCCTAGATTTCTTTTCCGGGAATACCATAGAGGGTTTGTCAACTCTGCTGTCCTTGCCCCTCTCCTCTCAGAATGTGAAAGGCTGAATGCCTCCGATTGGTCCAAGCTTTACTCTCTGTCTGCTCAGCAGCTAGCACATCTGAATGCTGCTCAAGCCAGGGAAGGAAAAGCTCCTATCTCTCCTGCAACCTTCTTGGATATGAATTCAATCCAGCTGGTCTTTGATCCCTACCACGTTTGGGCTGAAAGATACAAAGTGTTTTTAGCTCTTCGCCAGGAACTCAAGGACAAACAGATTTTCTACCCTGTCACCATGGATCAGTTTCTTGCCTGTGCAAGTTTTGGTAAAACAATCATCACCTGCTCCTCCATGGATCCAGACGAGTATGACCTGTTTCTTACCAAGCAGCGCAGCCTCTATCTATCCAAGATGGCTCCAATCATGGGACCATCCTTCTCCATTGAGAGCGGTGCCTTTAGGCAATTCTTCAAGCGTCAGGAAGAGCAAGCCTGGGAAGCTATTTCTCATTATGCCTCCCTTCTCTCTCCTGCTTATTATTTGCCTGTACCTCCTCAATCTTAAATGAATGGATTGTGCTCCTTCTCCTCATTGTCTCTTATTCTTTGTCTCTTTCCTTTTGCTTTTTGCTTAATGACAAAAAGGGGGAGAATGATTACCTACTTGTGTCTGACACATTCCTGAATCATGACTCAAGTACTTTAATTCCTGTTTAATACTCAGTACTACTTAAATATTGATCATAGTTTTGTCATCACCAAAAAGGGGGAGATTGATGAACAGTCCATCCCCATGTACTTTTAAATTAATTACTTGCCTATTTTGGTGATAAACAAAACACTGTCAAAAGTTTCTCTAACCTTGTTTATCTAGCCATAAGCACAGGAATTACCCAAAGAAAGTCAAGCATTTGTGGTAAGTCTTACATACATCTTTTTTCAGAAGAGCCATAATAATTCCTTCATTAATTATAACGACTCTGTAAGTTATCGTAACGACTTCTTCAGAAGTTATAACGACTTGCTCATTATAACGACTCTGTAAGTTATCGTAACGACTTCTTCAGAAGTTATAACGACTTGCTCATTATAACGACTCTGTAAGTTATCGTAACGACTTCTTCAGAAGTTATAACGACTTGCTCATTATAACGACTCTGTAAGTTATCGTAACGACTTCTTCAGAAGTTATAACGACTTGCTCATTATAACGACTCTGTAAGTTATCGTAACGACTTCTTCAGAAGTTATAACGACTTGCTCATTATAACGACTCTGTAAGTTATCGTAACGACTTCTTCAGAAGTTATAACGACTTGCTCGTCATAACGACTCTGTAAGTTGTCGTAACGATTTCTTTAGAAAGTTACAACGACTTGCCATGTTTCATAACGATTTCTTTTGAGAGCTACAACGACTTGCCATGTTTCATAACGATTTCTTTTATCATCTGTTATAGAACGACTTGGTTGTGGTAACGATTTCATAAGTTATCATAACGACTTCTTATCAGTCTACAGCAACTTGATCATAACGATTCTATCAGATTTTCACAACGACTGCATAAGTCATGTTTCCATTAATTAAATGTTTTTCCTTGATTTAATCTACGTTGAATAGTCAAAGTCGCATCTCGTCTGATTGACTGCCATGCATTTAATAAAGACTGAACGTATCTCTGCATGGACACAGAACATATCTTCCATTCTCGTGTATTCTCTGCATGCATCTTTTAGAACGATAAAGTATTACTACTATATTTGTGTCTATCTGCTTTGACGTTGATTGACATCTGGAGATAGTATAGCTGTCTACCATTAAAGCTCAACCTTGCAGAACCTTAAGGATGTACTATCCTACAACAACGGACACAGAAGGAACTACAAGCAAACTCAGAAGATCTTATCTCTTTGCGTGCTCCAAAGAACAAAAGACTGTTGACAGGAAGCTTCCACAAAACCTTCAGTCTAACGTACACCAAAGCTGTGAGACAACGGTCATCTCCTTGTCCTCATTCAAATCGGAGATACAAATACAAGATGAAGCTCGGAAGACAAACGATCGAGAAAATTCAATTCATATTGAAGAGCGGCTAGAACTCTGCAGCTTTCAAGTCTTCGAATTTTTCTCTAGAGCCAGAAATTCAGTCTTTTCGATCTTGGCTCTTAGCTCCCTGTGCTGTGAGAAGAAAAATTAAGGAAGAGCTAGTTTAGTTCTGAGAGAGTGCACTTTGTGTAGATCTTCGTCTCTCAGTGCTTGTAGCTTCAGATTGAGTTTTGTAAAAGCTTGATCTAGGGGCTAGTCTTTTTCTCTCAAGAATTTTCCTGTGTTATTCCCTTCGTGTGTGAAGGAAGACCTGGTGGTTTCCAGGGTGGTGTTTTTCCCTTCGTGCGTGAAGGAAGACCTGGTGTTACCAGGGTGTTGTGTTCCCTTCAGGGGTGAAGGAAGACCAGCTAAGCTGGGTGGTTGTTTTTGTCCATAGGGGGACTGTACCCCAGTTAGTGAAATCCTGAGGGTTGCTCAGGGACTGGACGTAGGACTCCTAAGGAGAGGAGATCCGAACCAGGATAAATCTGTGTGTTGTGTGATTGTCTTCTTTGTGTGATTGTTGTTTTTACTAACCATTACTAATCCCTTTCAAGAACTCTTTATGTTTGTTTGAGTTCAGGTTTTTATCAGATAAACTTTTAAAGACCCATTCACCCCCCCCCCCTTTTGGTTAGCCAACCGGGCAACAGAAATACTGCATGCCATGGCTCTGAATTCTGTATAGAATTCATGACCTTTCCTCACTCTTGCACCATGTTAATTCACTTGAACTGATGGATTTTAATTATGAAAAATAGTTGTAGAGTTCAGAAAAATGTAAAATTTTGCAGACGCATAGTATAACCTGATTCTGAATTCCTGTCAAAATTTTGGAATTTTTTGACATTTGGGTATACTGTTATGATTTCTGAATAGTCTACTACATATAGAATTTAAATGAACATGAAAGTATGGGCATGAATGAATGTGTTGCAATTAGTACCATGATAGGGATCTGTCATACAGTAAAAATAGAATTGCAAAACTGAAAAGACATGTTGTAGGTCCATGCATTGACATATGTTAGAATAGCATGAAATGTAAATTAAATGATACCATACATGTTAGTGCATGCATTGAAATGAAGTGCCAATAAAGACATTGCTATTTTAGAGATTCCTACAAAGAACTACACCATGGATGCCCCTATGGTAATGGTTCACCTATATGAAATTGACCTATTGAATCTGTAGGCAACGGATTGAAATCCTGGAGGTAGACAAGTTCTACTGGTTAAGGTGGGAAGGGCTTTCCCCGGTATTGTGCAATGGCCTGACTTCATCACTGTATTGCCTACGTGATAAGTGAATGCTTTATGACTATATGATCTCTATTATAGTGCGGGCTATGTCTTGGCAACTAAATGAAAATGACTACATGAACATTGTCTACATGACTACATGCCTACATGATAAATGTCTACATGAATAATGTCTACATGCTACATGATTCATATGTCAATTGTTTTACATGCTCAATGACTACTTGCTACATGTTTAAATGACTAGTTGCATA
The DNA here is from genome assembly GCA_014218235.1 of Colocasia esculenta. NCBI lineage: Eukaryota > Viridiplantae > Streptophyta > Magnoliopsida > Alismatales > Araceae > Colocasia > Colocasia esculenta. The sequence continues at coordinate 97,931,331 of CM024757.1, forward strand.
TTGCATAACGTAGAAATTGTTACATGTTGCATGACAACAATTATATACCATGATAAATTGATTGCATGCTATGTATAGGAACATGTTAATTCAATCATTGGATTATGAGATGTGAATTACATGCATTACATGAAACATTTTAATTCCATGATAATGTGAATTTCTATGTAATGATTGAATGTCAATTGACATAGAACCATGTTAGTAGGAAGAATTATATGATACCAATGATGTGAATGATAATATGCTACCATGTTTTAAACCTATTATATTCATAATACCATGAACTGTCTTTCATGTGATTTGCTGAGTCTTGTAGACTCATACTTGTTTAACATTTCAGGAAAGCCAGAGGATAGTCAGGAGTTAGTGCACACTGACTCTGAGCGTGAGGATGTGGAGGCATAGTTTTACTTGAGAGATTTGGAGTGATCATTATGTATGTGAGGAAAATGATGTACTTTGTTTTATGCACTGGAACCTATGGCTTGTAATAAGGGTGGACTATTGTTATCTTTCCTTTATGGTTAGACTTTACATTTCAATAAAATGTTGATTACAAGTATTGATTCCATATTCCGTTGCTTATTATTGGAATTGAATTGTCATTTGTGTATATCTCAATCTGTACCGTCAAATGATGGATTTATTCCACTGTGATACCTCTGTTAGATCCAATGTGATCAGTTGGTATAACTGTACTGGGTCTAAGAGGGCGTTACAGTTGTTGTTGCATATTGATTGTCTGTATCAATTGTTTACCATCTGTATCGATTACTAAAATATTGATTGCATGTTTACTTATACATCGATTGGTAAAACATTGATTGCTTTTCATTTGAACATCGATTGTCTTCAAATATCGATTGTATTTTACATCGATTGATTTGAACATCGATTGCCTCCATTCACATCGACTGCTGTTACGAACATCGATTGTCTTTTAAATTTAAACATCGATTGCCTTCAAACATCGACTGCTTCATTCAAACATTGATTGCTTCACTTATACATTGATTACCTTTATGAAATATTGAGTTTATATTTTAAGTCTGCATAAAGAGTTAGTCCAAAGTTTATGTGGAATGATAGGATATTTTAATAGATATCTATTTTGCAGACTATGGCGACTCGTGGATGTAGAGGAGCTGTTCTGACCCAGGGTGAGGGGTCAGAGGGACGTTCGCAGGCTCCAGCTCAATAGGCTCAGCTAGCTCAGCAGGCTTAGGACCAGACTGATGTACCTTTGCCACCCCCACCACCACCTGTGGACTATGGAGCATTGATGCAAGGATTGGTGCATGCGATGCAGACTCAAGCTCAGACTACAACGGCATTGCAGGCACAGGTGCAGGTTCAGGTTGGTAGATGAAAGAGTTATTCAAGATGTTAATTAGAAGATTTTATCTTAAGAGTTTGTCTTGGATTGTAGGTGCAGGCACCTGATCATGAGGCAGTCTTTGGAGGTGTGACTATGATGGAGAGGTTTAGGAGGATGACCCCACCTTTCTTTAAGGGGGAGAGTGATCCTATCTTAGCAGAGAGTTGGCTCCGGGAGACGGAGAAGATCGTTCATGCTATCCGGTGTGCGAAAGAGGAGAGGGTGACCCTAGCTACATATATGTTGCAGGTAAAGGTTGGTTTTGAAGGTTATGTGTGTTGTTTGGAGTGTACCCTTAGATGTATTTGTATTCTTTTTAGGAGCATGCTGATGTGTGGTGGTCCTTAGTGCTACGTAAACAGTTTGCAGATGGAGCTATGGAGGTTGCTTGGGCTGAGTTCGTCCATCTGTTTAGGGCGAAGTACATTCCGGAGCATGTACAGGACCGCATGGAGCAGGAGTTTTTGACATTGACCCAGGGGTCAATGAGCGTACTTGAGTACGAGGCGAGGTTCGCGGAGCTATCCAAGTATGCGCCCCACATTGTGGCAGATGAGAGGAGGAAAGTAAAGAAGTTCATCATGGGGTTGAAGCCATCCTTGAGGACGAGATTGGTGGCTTTAAGGCATCGTTCCATGGAGGAGGCTTTGTCAGTAGCTTGCATGCAGGAGGCAGAGATGGGGGTATACCTGGAGGAGAAGAGGGCTTCTTTGAAGAGGCTAGCATCAGCATTCCAGTGGCAGGACAAAAAGAAGAAGGCCCCAGCTTTCCAGCAGAGAGTAGTGGTACTAGCGAGAGTGACTGCACCGACACCAAGCAGAGGCACAGTTGCAGAGAAGCCAGTGTGTACTTAGTGTGGGAAGCGCCATGGAGGCGAGGTTTGTTGGGTGACATCAGGGAGATGATTAAGGTGTGGTGATAAGAACCACAAGATCGCAGATTTTCCGAAGATGGCGCAGCAGACTACAGCGGCAGTAGTACCAGTAGCAGCGAGATCGGCACCGAGAGCAGCAAGGAGACCGAGGGCTTAGGCTCGAGTGTTCACTTTTGCGAGAGGCGAGGCAGAGTTGGAGGAGCATGTCACAAAAGGTACGGTTTTGATTATGGGAATGCATGCTAGAGTTTTGTTTGATACCAGTGCCACACATAGTTTTATTTCTGAGGGATTTGCCAAGGTTTTGATGAAAGAGAATGGTCTGGTTCCGGAAGAGTTGGAGGTTCCCTTGTCTGTGCATACTCCAGCAGGAACTATTTTGACCGGGCAGTATTTTTCTTCACTTCATGTGAGCATTGAGGAGCAGGTTTTACCTGATAGTTTCTATTTTCTGAAGATGAAGGATTATGATGCTATCTTGGGCTTAGACTGGCTCGAGGAGCATTATGCTCTTATGGATTGCATGAAGAAGCTTATTATTTTTTGGATCCCTGGTAAGGAGGATTTTGTTCATACCTTACACAAGAACATGTCGGGCAAGTTTGTGGTTTCTGCTCTGAAGGCAGCTCGGATGTTGTGCAAGGGTTGTTGTGGCTTTCTGGCTAGTGTAGTTGTGTCCGAGGATTCGAAGAATGTATTGTTTGTTGAGGATATTGATATAGTCAGATATTTCAGAGATGTCTTTCCCGAGGATTTTCTGGTTTGCCCCCTGCAAGGGAGATTGAGTTTGGTGTTAATTGGAAGAATTGTTAGCGAAGAGCTTGTTTTGGATTGTAGGCGCAGGCACCTGCTCATGAGGCAGTCTTTGGAGGTGTGCCTATGATGGAGAGGTTCAGGAGAATGACCCCACCCTTCTTTAAGGGGGACAGTGATCCTATTCTAGCGGAGAGTTGGCTCTGGGAGACAGAGAATATCTTTCGTGCCATTCGTTGTGCTGAAGAGGAGAGGGTGACTTTGGCTACTTATGTGACGACCCTCATTATACCGGTACGGTTATACCAACCCACGTCGGTATAGTAAAGGTTATCACAGTGGGACATTTACCCAAACACTATCACATGATTGAGATATACACAAATATAGACACAGAGTCGCGGAAGTAAAGGACTAACTGTCATCACATTTCATCATCCACATTTCTCATACATGATCCATATAGCAAATTAAAGGACTAAACTTTCATAATTGAAATCAAACCAAACTACATTGTCCACAAGATTAAAGTTCTACATTTAATACATAATTTGTCCACAATTACATAAATGCTCTAATACAAGCTACAATTTACATACTATGAAACAAAAAGGGACACAACGTCAACTCCACAAGCTACTCTCCACGCTCGGAGTCGCTCTCCACGGTCTCCTCCAAAAGTGTGTCACCAACTAAACCTGTACGCCGAAGCAAGGAGTGAGTCTAAAAGACTCAGCAAGTAACTCCATACACATCATTCATGCATACATCATAGTAGGTTCTACTATTTCAATTTGCACGGCAATCATACAGCATGCTTGAACATCAATAAGAGACAACCTATCATGGTATTTCTACAAAGTCAAAACACATGGTACATGGTTTAAGATGTTTCACATAACACTCCCTATCACATGCTTTCTACTCATTTAATCACATGAAAACTACACTTCCAATTTGACTATAACATGATGGCAATTTACATGGAATTAGAAATATCATAGCATGAATTATCGTCTCATACTCTAACACATTCACTTCACATGGTTACACATTCCCATATTTCACATGGTTCATTTTTCAAACATTTCACATGTACACAATGTTCACATTCTAACATAAATAGTTCACATGATTTCACATTTCACATTCACATGTTCACATATACACATTTTACACATGCTCACATTCACATTTCACAATTTATTTGCCGTGACACATGGTCCAAACCACCGCTAGAAGGACACATCACATACACATAACACATAGCACATCACCTAGGCAATACAGTGATGACTCTTGGCACTGCGCAGACCGGGAGAACACGTCTCCACCCTAACCAGTGGTACTTGTCCACCTCCAGGATTTCATCCTAATGCCCTTAGGATATCTTAACACATTGAACCTTCTCATGGGGACCTTTCCATGATACAGTTCCACAGCCCTCTATGGAAGCAGTGTCACACACGGCACATTTTACACATTACACATTCCGATTAACACACGTTTTACATATGATATTCACACTTTCTTGTTTATGCACATGGTTCTGTTCTTCCCTAGCATGGTGCTACTAATAACAGAAATCAAACATTTATTAGCTCTCATGGATTAATTGGAATGCACATCATTTAACCTAAATCATGGTACATGTATTTGTAGCTCATTTTCACATGGAAATCTCATAGTGTAGGCTAATGTTATCAAATTTTCCTGAAAATTTAACCACATGCTGTTTTCGGTTATAAGAACACACATACAAATTTTCAGATTTTTCTGAATTCACATGTATTTATAGAAATTAAAACATTTGGTTTCATGCCATTCATAAATTAAGTTAACATAGAACATAGCATGGATTTCAGATTTAATCATGCACAGTCATGAACCACACATACATATTGGCACAAGAAATTTTTCCCAATTTAATTCCCAACACACGATTTACTAGAATTTTCGCAAGGTCTACACATGTTTTCTATTTCTCATTGTAGAAATTATAAAAATTCGCATGAGTATGGGAAAATTTCCAAGTTTGCAGGGCATGGACTGATACATATAAACATGGTCCATAAAATTTCACAGCCTTTAATTCCTCAGAATTCATGGGAACAAAATTAAACATGCGTAACCTCTTTCCTACACATGCCTTTTAATAATTCTAATAATTAATTCCATCCACACAAAAATACAGGAAATTTCACACACATCACATTATCTATTTTACATAACATATAAAATTTACATTATATCCTCATGCGCAGAAATCCGGAATTTAAAGATATAGGGCAGAACAGTCCACTGTTCTGTCAAGAAGAACTCAACGGCATACTATGGCGTCAAACAAAGTAAACGGCAATATCGTTGGCCGTCACTCAAGATCTCAACGGCGAATAGATCTTGCCGTCAAGTTCGGACCTGTGTAAAAACACAGTCCGAGCTCTAAAGAATGGTGAATGTAGGGGATCCAGGACACGAGGAAAATCCATAAAAATGATAGAAACCTCCTAGACACATACATGGACAAGGTGAAAGGGTTACTTGCCTCTGGAAAAACTCCTAAAGGGATCAAAATGGTTGGAGAAGCTCTCCTTGGGCAGTCCCAAGAAGCCTCCAAGATGTCTCCACTCCGGCCTCTGTGATGCTCCCCTCTGCAATCCAGGGTCGGGGATGTGTAGCCGGATGTGTTGTCTCCCTCCTTGTCGAAGTAGATCTCCAGAAGAGGCTTGGATCGCCGGATCAAAGCCTCCAAACTCCAAGTTTTCTCACAGCTCACTAGGGTTTTCTCTTATCTCTTTGCAAAGAGCCAAGAGAGCTCTAGAGGTTGCAACAAGGGCTCTCTTAAGAGAGGACCCTCTCACCCCACGCAAGAGGTCGGTTGGAAGGCCAAGGAGCCGTTGGGGAGTGGTTGGTATCTCCCATCAAGGCATGGCACACCATGCTGCTGCAGACTGGTCTGTCAGGATATAGACGTCCACCGATATGGCCGTCGACTGAATAATCGACGTCCACCTATATGGACGTTAACAATAAGTGAACGTCCATTCATGTTGACGTCGACTAATCCTTCGGCCAGAACCCAAAACCATGCAAAACCCTAATTTCTCCTAAGTTCATGCATGCAATACATAGGGTGTAATGCACACACTCACTATGTCACGAAATCAACCGATATATATATACAACTAAGTATATACATACATTCATAAGTACACCAAGATAATGTATACATAATACTTACACGATAATGCATATACATACACAAGCATAAAATTGCACACAATAAAATAATAAGGACAAAATTCGAGGGCCTTACACCCTCTCCCCCTTAAAGAAACTTCGTCCTCGAAGTTAGGACAACACTACTCAAACAAAAGGGGATACTTCTTCTTCATCGCATCCTCAAGCTCCCAAGTAGCCTCCTCCCGCGAGAAGTTACGCCATAGAACTTTTACCGACGCAATACTCTTGTTCCGGAGGTGCTGAACCTTCCGGTCAAGAATAGCTACTGGTTGCTCCACATACGACAGATCTGGCTGGATCTCCACTGGCTCGTGACTAATAACATGAGATGGATCTCGGACATATTTCCTGAGCATAGATACGTGGAAAACGGGGTGAACACTAGCCAAAGCTGGGGGTAAAGCTAGCTCATAAGCCACGTTGCCCAATCGTCTGAGAATCTCATACGGGCCAATGAATCTAGGGCTCAACTTACTATGCCTGCCAAACCTGACGACACCACGCGTAGGCGATATCTTCAAGAAGACATGATCACCTACCTCGAACTCTAGATCCTTCCTCCTGTTGTCGGCATAGCTCTTCTGTCTATCCTGTGCCGCAACAAGCCTCCTCCTAATCAACTGGATCTTATCCGAAGTCTCCTGAACTAACTCCGGACCAATCAGCTGTCTATCACCAGTCTCCTCCCAACACAAAGGAGATCTGCAGGGCCTACCATACAACGCCTCGAATGGAGCCATACCGATACTAGCATGAAAGCTGTTGTTGTATGCGAACTCCACAAGAGGTAAATGACGCTCCCAATCATCCTTCCAATCCAGAACACACGCTCTCAACATATCCTCGAGCGTCTGGATAGTCCTCTCGGACTGTCCATCGGTCTGGGGATGAAACGCCGAACTGAGCTTCAGCTCCGAACCTAACGCATCCTGAAGACCCTTCCACAATCTCGAAGTAAATCTCGGATCTCGATCCGAAATGATCGACTTCGGCACACCATGCAATCTAACGATACCGCTAACATACAATCTAGCTAAACTCTCTACTGACTGCTTCTTCTTCATAGGCAAGAAATGAGCAGTCTTCGAGAATCTATCTACAACTACCCAAATCGAGTCATTGCCCCTTCTAGATCGAGGCAAACCCGATACGAAATCCATAGTGACAGCTTCCCACTTCCATACGGGGATATCCATCCTCTGCATAAGGCCGGATGGTCGCTGCCGCTCGGCTTTCACCTGCTGACATACTAGACATCTGGACACATAATCCGCAACATCCTTCTTCATGCCGGACCACCAAAATGATCTCTTCAGGTCTTGATACATCTTAGTGTTACCCGGATGAATAGAGAATCGCGATCTATGAGCCTCCGCTAACACATGCTCACGGACATCTACCACATCGGGGACACAAACACGGTGCTGAAATCTAATCACACCGTCCTCATCACGAGCAATGCCCGCCTTACCCACTAACTCTAACAATCTAGGATCGGCTTTCTGCTGCTCAATCACCTCATCCAAGACTGAGGATCTAAGGGATAGCTGAGCTACAAAAGCCTGACACAACGATGGCTCTAACTCGGTCATAGAGCACGCTGCATCCTCCAACATCTTCCAATCCTGCTGGAGCGAAGACCTCTTTCTACTAAGAGCATCCGCTACGACGTTCGCCTTTCCAGGATGATACTGAAGGTCGAAGTCATAGTCCTTCAAGAACTCGATCCATCTCCTCTGCCTCAGGTTTAATTCCTTTTGGGAGAAAAGATACTTCAAGCTCTTGTGGTCGGTAAACACCTCAAATCTGACACCATAAAGATAGTGCCTCCAGATCTTTAGTGCATGAACCACAGCTGCGAGCTCTAAATCATGAGTCGGATAGTTCCTCTCATGCTCCTTCAACTGACGAGAAGCATAAGCCACTACCCTCTCTTGCTGCATGAGCACACAGCCTAAACCAATCTGAGATGCATCCGTATAAATGGCAAAACCTTCTAGACCGCTAGGCAATACCAATACCGGAGCAGAAGTAAGCTTAGCCTTCAATAGCTGAAAGCTACGCTCACATGCCTCAGACCATACGAACTTCTCACCTTTCCGGGTCAACTTTGTCAAAGGGGCGGCGATGGATGAGAAACCCTCAATGAATCGCCGATAATAACCAGCTAACCCAATAAAACTACGAATCTCCGAAGGGGTCCTGGGAATCTCCCAATCCATAACTGCCTGGACTTTTGCTGGATCAACTGCAACACCAGCACCGGAGATAACATGCCCGAGAAAATGAACCTCGTGCAACCAGAACTCGCACTTGCTGAACTTCGCATACAGCTTGTGCTCACGGAGAACCTCTAAGACTAACCTCAAATGCTGACGATGTGTGGCCTCATCCGGAGAATAGACCAACACGTCATCAATAAACACAACAACAAAGCTATCTAAATACGGACTAAACACCCGGTTCATGAGATCCATGAACGCTGCAGGGGCGTTGGTCAATCCGAAAGGAAGAACCAAAAACTCATAATGTCCATAACGGGTTCTAAATGCCGTCTTGGACACATCCTCACTCCTAATTCTCAACTGATGATAACCAGATCGCAAGTCAATCTTGGAAAAGACTGATGCCTCTCGCAACTGGTCAAACAGATCATCAATCCGAGGTAAGGGATACCTGTTCTTCACAGTCACCTGGTTTAGCTTCCTATAATCAATGCACAACCGAAGTGACCCGTCTTTCTTCTTGACGAATAATACAGGTGCGCCCCAAGGGGAAACACTAGGGCGAATAAATCCCTTATCGAGCAATTCTTGCAATTGCTTCCTCAACTCGGCTAACTCTGCAGGGGCCATCCGATATGGGGCCTTCGAGATAGGAGAGGTGCCTGGAAGCAACTCTATAGTGAACTCTATCTCCCTATCCGGTGGCAATCCAGACAAGTCGTCGGGAAAGACATCTGGAAAGTCCTGCACCACATCGATCTCTGCAAGAGTCAGTGACGAACCAGCATCGGGTACTAGCATAACGCTGGCAAGAAATGCGTCACAACCCTTGTTCACCATGCGCATCGCCTTCATGGCAGAGATAACTAACTTTCCCGCTAAGTTCTTTGGCAAGGGATGAGAGAACTCATCCTCACCAGGAATGCGGAAAACAATCTTCTTCCTACGACAATCCACTAACGCATAGTGCTCCTCTAGCCAATCCAGACCAAGAATACAATCATAGTCTTTCATCTTTAGCAAGAAGAAACACCCATCTAGGAATCTATCCTCAATGCACACAGGTAACGACGGAATGCACTTCCTAGTCGATACCGTACCCGCAGGGGTGTGCACAGACAAAGGGACCTCTAACTCCTCAGACTCTATGCCTGACTCTAGGGCTAACTGCCTAGCGAACCGCTCGGAAATGAACGAGTGAGTAGCACCCGTATCAAACAAAACCCGAGCGTGCACACCGAAAAGTAAAACTGTACCTTCGGTGACATGCTCCGCCTGCTCGGCGTCCTCACGAGCCAACGCAAACACTCGAGCTGGGGCTCGAGGCCTTCCTGGTCGTCCTGTCGCTGGCGCGGCTGCCGCTACTGCTGGTACTGGCGCTCCTCGCTGAGCTTCCTGCTGAAGTCTGGGGCAATCCTTGATCTTGTGGTTGCTACTCCCACACTTTAGGCATTTGCCCGCTATCTTCCAACATTCCGTACCACCATGTGCCCTTCCACAGTGAGGGCACTCCTTCTTGTCACCAGAGGAACGTACAGAAGGTACCTGAGTGTTGCTGACTACCACAGGGCGCTGTGGTGACTGGTATGTTGTTCTCCTCTTGTCCTGTCGCTGGAAAGTGGCTGCTGGTCTCTTCTGCGAAGCCTTCTTCTCCTCAAGGTACCGCTCCATCTCGCCTTCCTGCCTACAAGCAGCGCTAAGGGCTTCGTCCAGGGTACGATGATCAAACGCTACGAGCCTCGTCCGCAGTGATGGCTTAAGGCCCATCACAAACTTCTTTGCCTTCCTGCGCTCATCTGCCACAATGTGAGGTGCATACTTAGATAGTTCTGCAAACCTGGCCTCATACTCGAGTACGGTCATGGAGCCCTGAGTCAAAGTGAGGAACTCCTGCTCCATCCTGTCCTGGATGTGCTCGGGGACGAACTTGGCCCGAAAGAGCCTCACGAACTCGTCCCAAGCAACATCAATCGCACCGTCCTCAAACCGTGTACGTAGTAATGAAGCCCACCACACATCAGCTCTCTCCTGCAACATAACCTTCATAAGCACCGCTAAACAACTTCAACTTAACAGGGAATAGGAAACACAAAACTAACACATACCTGTAGCATGTAGGTGGCTAAAGTAACCTTGTCCTCATCCACACACCTGATGGCCCGGAAGATCTTCTCGATCTCCCTCATCCAGCTTTCTGCTAGCAACGGATCGCTCTCCCCCTTGAAAGAGGGTGGCAGCATCCTCTTGAATCTTTCCATGATGGAAGGTCCACCATGGTCCTGAGCTGGGGCCTGAGCCTGCTACACCAAACAATAACGATATACAATAAACACAATATCATGCAATTTAAATAGCAAACTACTAGGTTGTTTTTTTATTCTACCTGGGCCTCCAACTGGGCCTGGAGTGCTGCCTGGGTGTGAGCCTGAGTTTGCATGACTTGCACTAATCCTTGCATGAAGACTCCATAATCCACTGGCGGTGGTGGGGGAAGCACAGGACCCTGTGGGGCCGGGGCCTGCTGCTCTGCCCGCTCCTCACGCCTCTGCTCGTCGTCGCGAGCTGGCACACCTCCACGTCGTCCACGGGAAGCCATGGCTGTAATAAAATTTTAGCCACCAATTAGAGCTAGGTTACTAAGCTTCCTAACCATTTTCTTATCTTTTTTTTTTTCCATTCATTATTAGTCGTTTCTACCCATGTGGACAATCTATAAAGATTTAGCATGCAATGAGGATGATGATTCATGTATATTCATGTAAGATCTCAATCGGTCTCTCTGATACCAATCTCTGTGACGACCCTCATTATATCGGTACGGTTATACCAACCCACGTCGGTATAGTAAAGGTTATCACAGTGGGACATTTACCCAAACACTATCACATGATTGAGATATACACAAATATAGACACAGAGTCGCGGAAGTAAAGGACTAACTGTCATCACATTTCATCATCCACATTTCTCATACATGATCCATATAGCAAATTAAAGGACTAAACTTTCATAATTGAAATTAAACCAAACTACATTGTCCACAAGATTAAAGTTCTACATTTAATACATAATTTGTCCACAATTACATAAATGATAACTCTAATACAAGCTACAATTTACATACTATGAAACAAAAAGGGACACAACGTCAACTCCACAAGCTACTCTCCACGCTCGGAGTCGCTCTCCACGGTCTCCTCCAAAAGTGTGTCACCAACTAAACCTGTACGCCGAAGCAAGGAGTGAGTCTAAAAGACTCAGCAAGTAACTCCATACACATCATTCATGCATACATCATAGTAGGTTCTACTATTTCAATTTGCACGGCAATCATACAGCATGCTTGAACATCAATAAGAGACAACCTATCATGGTATTTCTACAAAGTCAAAACACATGGTACATGGTTTAAGATGTTTCACATAACACTCCCTATCACATGCTTTCTACTCATTTAATCACATGAAAACTACACTTCCAATTTGACTATAACATGATGGCAATTTACATGGAATTAGAAATATCATAGCATGAATTATCGTCTCATACTCTAACACATTCACTTCACATGGTTACACATTCCCATATTTCACATGGTTCATTTTTCAAACATTTCACATGTACACAATGTTCACATTCTAACATAAATAGTTCACATGATTTCACATTTCACATTCACATGTTCACATATACACATTTTACACATGCTCACATTCACATTTCACAATTTATTTGCCGTGACACATGGTCCAAACCACCGCTAGAAGGACACATCACATACACATAACACATAGCACATCACCTAGGCAATACAGTGATGACTCTTGGCACTGCGCAGACCGGGAGAACACGTCTCCACCCTAACCAGTGGTACTTGTCCACCTCCAGGATTTCATCCTAATGCCCTTAGGATATCTTAACACATTGAACCTTCTCATGGGGACCTTTCCATGATACAGTTCCACAGCCCTCTATGGAAGCAGTGTCACACACGGCACATTTTACACATTACACATTCCGATTAACACACGTTTTACATATGATATTCACACTTTCTTGTTTATGCACATGGTTCTGTTCTTCCCTAGCATGGTGCTACTAATAACAGAAATCAAACATTTATTAGCTCTCATGGATTAATTGGAATGCACATCATTTAACCTAAATCATGGTACATGTATTTGTAGCTCATTTTCACATGGAAATCTCATAGTGTAGGCTAATGTTATCAAATTTTCCTGAAAATTTAACCACATGCTGTTTTCGGTTATAAGAACACACATACAAATTTTCAGATTTTTCTGAATTCACATGTATTTATAGAAATTAAAACATTTGGTTTCATGCCATTCATAAATTAAGTTAACATAGAACATAGCATGGATTTCAGATTTAATCATGCACAGTCATGAACCACACATACATATTGGCACAAGAAATTTTTCCCAATTTAATTCCCAACACACGATTTACTAGAATTTTCGCAAGGTCTACACATGTTTTCTATTTCTCATTGTAGAAATTATAAAAATTCGCATGAGTATGGGAAAATTTCCAAGTTTGCAGGGCATGGACTGATACATATAAACATGGTCCATAAAATTTCACAGCCTTTAATTCCTCAGAATTCATGGGAACAAAATTAAACATGCGTAACCTCTTTCCTACACATGCCTTTTAATAATTCTAATAATTAATTCCATCCACACAAAAATACAGGAAATTTCACACACATCACATTATCTATTTTACATAACATATAAAATTTACATTATATCCTCATGCGCAGAAATCCGGAATTTAAAGATATAGGGCAGAACAGTCCACTGTTCTGTCAAGAAGAACTCAACGGCATAGTCTGGCCGTCAAACAAAGTAAACGGCAATATCGTTGGCCGTCAACGGAAGATCTTGACGGCAATAGATCTTGCCGTCAAGTTCGGGCCTGTGCAAAAACACAGTCCGAGCTTCAAGAATGGTGAATGTAGGGGATCCAGGACACGAGGAAAATCCATAAAAATGATAGAAACCTCCTAGACACATACATGGACAAGGTGAAAGGGTTACTTGCCTCTGGAAAAACTCCTAAAGGGATCAAAATGGTTGGAGAAGCTCTCCTTGGGCAGTCCCAAGAAGCCTCCAAGATGTCTCCACTCCGGCCTCTGTGATGCTCCCCTCTGCAATCCAGGGTCGGGGATGTGTAGCCGGATGTGTTGTCTCCCTCCTTGTCGAAGTAGATCTCCAGAAGAGGCCTTGGATCGCCGGATCAAAGCCTCCAAACTCCAAGTTTTCTCACAGCTCACTAGGGTTTTCTCTTATCTCTTTGCAAAGAGCCAAGAGAGCTCTAGAGGTTGCAACAAGGGCTCTCTTAAGAGAGGACCCTCTCACCCCACGCAAGAGGTCGGTTGGAAGGCCAAGGAGCCGTTGGGGAGTGGTTGGTATCTCCCATCAAGGCATGGCACACCATGCTGCTGCAGACTGGTCTGTCAGGATATAGACGTCCACCGATATGGCCGTCGACTGAATAATCGACGTCCACCTATATGGACGTTAACAATAAGTGAACGTCCATTCATGTTGACGTCGACTAATCCTTCGGCCAGAACCCAAAACCATGCAAAACCCTAATTTCTCCTAAGTTCATGCATGCAATACATAGGGTGTAATGCACACACTCACTATGTCACGAAATCAACCGATATATATATATATATATATATACAACTAAGTATATACATACATTCATAAGTACACCAAGATAATGTATACATAATACTTACACGATAATGCATATACATACACAAGCATAAAATTGCACACAATAAAATAATAAGGACAAAATTCGAGGGCCTTACAACTTATATGCTGTAGGTAAATTTTGTTTTTTTTAGGGTTATGCATGTTGTTTGGAATGTACCCCTAGCTGTATTGATCTTTCTTCTCAGGAGCATGCCGATGTGTGGTGGTCCTCTATACTACGCACACAATTTGCAGATGGGGCTATGGAGGTTGCTTGGACTGAGTTTGTCCGTCTGTTCAGAGAGAAGTACATTTTGGAGCATGTGCAAGACCACATGGAGCAGTAGTTTTTGACATTGACCTAGGTGTCAATGAGCGTGCTAGAGTACAAGGCGAGATTTGCAAAGCTGTCCAAGTATGCTCCCCACATAGTGGCAAATGAACAGAGGAAGATAAAGAAATTCATTATGGGGTTTAAGCCATCCCTAAGGACGAGACTGGTGGCTTTGGGACACCGTACCATGGAGGAGGCTTGGTCAGCAGCATGCATGTAGGAGGCAGAGATGGAGGTCTATCTGGAGGAGAAGAGGGCTTCTTTAAAGAGGCCAACATCAGCATTCCAACGTCAGGACAGAAAGAAGAAGGCCCCAGCTTTCCAGCAGAGAGCAATTGCACCGGCGAGAGTGGCAGCACCAACACCAGGCGGAGGCTCAATTGCAGAGAAACCAGTGTGTACCCAGTGTGGGAAGCGTCATGGAGGCAAGGTGTGTTGGGTGACTTCTGGGAGGTGCTTGAGGTGTGGTGATAAGAACCATAAGATCAGAGATTGTCCGAAGATGGCGCAGCAGACTCCAGTGGCAGCAGCACCAGCAGCAGCTAGACCGGCACCGAGAGCAGCAGGGAGACCGAGGGCTCAGGCTCGAGTGTTTGCTTTGGCAAGAGACGAGGCAGAGTTGATAGAGCATGTCACAGAATGTAGCACCCCGGAAATTTTAATTACATAAAAATTCAAAATAAATGGAAATAAATAATTTCCATAATATCATAGTATTTTAACATACGTATCATTATCGTATGTCCTAAAACACGTAAGAAAATTCCGTAAAAATTATAAGTCAGCCCCAAATATTGTTACTAAATGTTTCACAAAGAAAGTTGTGCCAAGAAAAAACCGTATTAGCCCAGTTCAAAGTGTTTCGCGACTTATTATCGTAATTCATGAATAAGTCGAAAAATCATTATCACACGTACTTGGATGAGTCGGAAAATTAAATAAAAATCATAAATGGACTTCAAATAATATCCTCTAATGACCCATCAATAAAATTGGGTCAATAAAAATCATTTGGGCTAGGTTTAAGAGTTAAGGTGACCGATTATCCAAATTAGGAAACAAGTCGGAAAACCGTTAACACGGAAATACGACGCAATAAAAAATTTAAATAAAAGTGTGGGAGGGACTCCCAACATTATATATTAATGATCCAATATCATAATTGGGTCAATGGACATCATTTGGCCAAATAATGAAAGAAAACTAGAAAATGCAGGGAAATTCGTAACTTTAATTAGGCTGAAATTAGGAAGAGGCAATTTGAGTTGGATTGGGATGCAATCATGCATTCTTGGCAACCCAAATTTGTGCCTAACTATGGGGTGAGGTTTCCTAAAGCCTCACACACTCTAAGGGAGGATGAAAACCTCAAAAATAGGAAACTAACCTGTCAAAACCGCAACTGGGCTTTCCTAGTCATAGTAGGACTCCTAAAACACCATGATTGCTTAAATACTCTTCACCAAACCCTAGGAATGAGTTTTAGAACTTGCTGGGGTTGTGTGGAGAAGTTCTTGGTGGCTGGGGAGAAGGAGATCATCCACACTAAGCCGTTCTTCATCCCTGTTGTGTCTGCTGCGATCTGCACAGACCATCTTCTTGAAGTTGACCAAAGGTGAGTCAAACCTAAACCAAACCTTGCAAGGATTATACCCCTGGAAATAGGGTCAAGGCTACGTTCTAACCCAAGTGGAATTCTCAATTCCATGCAGTATACACGGAGCAGTAAGCGTTTTCCTCCGAGTGGTCTGAACTCGGGTTTTCTGGAAAAGTGAGACTTCTTCAACCCATAAGGTAGGTTTTCTCGGGCCAAACCTTAATATATCCTATACCAATATGTAGAGCATCAAGTTAAGTTTCGTTTCCCACTGGTTTCATCTAATTCTAATGAGTATATTTTGCGTTATAAGCGTTTTCCCAAAGTCGCACACTGTTAGGGCTTTTTCCGTTCTTCATATCATGTCTACGATTCAAGACTGAATTTGACTAAACTTCCTTCACTAAAGTTTTTCTAATTGAAGTCACAATCATCTTTTATGTTGGACGTTTTATCCAAACATCTTTGGTTAGAGAGTTACAGGCATGGGACGAGAGTCACTGCATGATACTGTGATTAGATCAAACCCTCAACATCAAAGTTCTTCTAATAGTTGTCCTATTCATCTTTCATGTTGAACGTTTTGTCTAAATGTCATTCTTTAGAGAGTTATTAGAGGTGGGACTGAATCACTGCATGAGACGTGTTTTCTGGTTACACCTGACCATGTGTTTTGTTCTGGAAGGGCCACTAGTGTCGACACTACTTGAGGTAGTGTCAACACACTGTCCCAAAACATCCCAGAAAGTGTTCTGGGAAGCTCTCTATTGTCGACACTACCTCATCTAGTGTCGACACACTGTCCCAGTTTGACCCAGAAAGTTCTGGGAAGCTGATCTAGTGTCGACACTACCTAATCTAGTGTCGACACACTGTCCCATATTTTCCAGAAGGTTTTCTGGAACCTGTCTCTAGTGTCGACACTACCTGATCCAGTGTCGACACTACTTGACCAGTTTTTCATGTTTTTGCTTTGTGTTTGAAGCATGGTGTCGACACCAGCATGGGTTGTGTCGACACTACCTTTGCAAAATATTGCATGTCTTGGGTCTATTCATTACATAATGGCTATTTAATGGCTTAAAAGTGTTTAACCCATTGAAAAATCCTTAATTACATGAATATTATTCTAATTGCTTTCTTAATGAAGTGATCATACATGAAACTTGTGATTTACTCTTGTTACCATTCCAGCTTGATTTAAAAGACGAATATTATCTTAAAATCTCGTAAACCCATATGTAGTTAAATGCATTGTTCACTGCATGGCGTCATGTTAAGTATTTTCCGTGAGTTTGAGACCGATGGATTGTGAATTGACACGCGTACATCTCCACACACTTATACATCTAGGGCGTGCACTTCCTTCTCTTCTTGTTCTCTTGAGTGTGAATTGCCATCTAGACTAAAGCCATTAATGTAAAGATTGAACTAAATTGTAAATCTTATCGTTCAGCTGTCGAATTTATCTCTTGACCATTGTCCTCATGGAATCATGTTCAATTTATATATTTCTTCTCATCATCATCATGAACATGACATTACATATGCTTACTGATTGAAACTCTCATTGGCCATTATTAATGACTGTGCGTATCTACATTTGAAATTTTACATGAGATGGCTGACAGGGCACGGCGTGTGTCCAAGGGCTCCAGTCTAGCCCCAATGACGGAGAGTCATAAATATACTGTTAACCATGGGGTATAATGATTACTGGCGTTGCATCTGCGCTGGGAGTACTTTCTTGCTTGTTGAATGTTAGATGCATAACCACATACACGTGTCCTAGTGTACATTCTTGATGGATCTTTTCTTGGTGTACATTGGTGTCTACGTGCATGATTAGTGTTACTTGAACGTGCTTGTGCAATCTTGCTTGCTTGCTTGCATGATATGGCCATCCTGCATTTATTGCAACTAGTGATATCTTGCTTTCTTGAAAACTATTGACATCAAGTGAAATCTTGCGTGCTTGTGCAAAGTGATCTATTGCTAGTTCTTTCTTGGCATCTTGTTCAAAAATCTTATTCTATCTTGTTCACTCTATCCAGCTTGTTTTATATATCATGTTTTAATGAGTTTTATTCGTACTTGCATATCATTCATCGTACTTGCCTAGTTCTAAAATGTTAATCACTTATATCATTGCCCGCACATTGAGATATAAATCCTACTGGGCTAGTTTGCTCATCCCCTACCTTTTCCCAATCTAGGTGACTATGAAGTTCAAGAGCAAGAGCAAGTCGAGGATGAGAATGCATCCGAGTGATGACCGTCACAACTATGAGTCTAGTTATAGTAGTTTATTTTGAGCATTAGTGCAATGTAGTAGGAAGTGAGGGGTAAATGTACTTTCCTTTTTATTTGAGTCTCAGTCTTGTACTAGTTTCCAATTTTATAAGTTGAGTTGAGATTGAATACAATTTTTATCGAGTTCATCAGTTGGGCCCTATTATGATGTTGTGTTGATACACATTTAGTGCGTGCTAGCTAGAGGCTTATTTGCCGACTGTCCACATCTCGGAATATCGACTCGAATTATTCGAACTAATATCCGCTGCGTAATTCTCGGGACGTGACAGTTAAGTGGCATCAGAGCCTAGGAATATCAAATAGGATATGTCTCGGGATTAGGAGATACCTATGGAACCTAGGTCATGGAAACTTAATATAGTACCTGGTGAGAATGGGTAGAGACTGGGAATATGTTAGAAAGAATTAAACACTCCTACCCATTGACTCTTATAATGTATCTAGAGACAATAATTGGTTTCCATCCTTTTCTCAGGAACCCTCATAACACTCTCACTCAAATACAATGGCTCGCAACCAGTGGCAAGCTATGCAAGACACTGTGGCTAGACTTACTCAGGCCCTGCAAAATGTAGTTCAGGCTGGAAATCAGGCTGGAGCTGCAAGGAACGGAGCCGGTCATCTACACCAAAATTTTAGGAGTTTAAACCCTCCTCGTTTCTCTGGATCCCCTGACCCAGATGAAGCAGAAAATTGGCAAGAGGAGATCGAAAGGATTTTCCAAGTAATGCAATGCACCAATAGGGAAAAAGTGGTACTGACCACTTTCCAATTTACTAAGGATGCTCGAGCATGGTGGAAGGCCACCTCGGCCCACCTGCCAAATGTAGCTGAGCTAGAGTGGGGCGGATTCCTGGAGATATTCCGAGGAAAGTATTTCTTTGAGAGAGTCAAGGAGAAGAAGGCAGCGGAGTTTGCCGCACTAAAACAGAAAGGGATGTCTGTGGCTGATTATGAGGCTCAGTTCGCACGACTTGCTGTATATGCCTCACATTTGGTGGGAACAGAAAGATTAAAGGCTAACCGTTTCATGGACGGGCTCAAGCCCATGTTCATTGAAATGCTCGAACCACACAATATTCAAACTTACACTGAGATGGTCCAAAGAGCTCAACTGGTAGAAGACACTATGGCTAAGGTGGAAGGCATGAGGGGGAAGGACATCTCAAGGCCGACCTTTATAAAAAGGGGAGCAGTCGATACAACTGAAACTTTCCCCAATAACAACAATAATAACTACAACAACAATAAAAGGCCAACCACGGGGAAGGACTATAGCATGGAGAAAAAGATCAAAGTAGAAGAAACAACGATGGTTGAATATTGTAAATTTTGCAACAAGCCTGGGCATCAAGCGGACAAGTGCTGGAAGAAGGCCGGGGCTTGCCTGCGATGCGGGAGTCACGAACATCGTATACCGAACTGTCCTATGTTAAAAGACCAAGTTGGAAGGAACCAAGGAGTGGTACAGCGTCAAGGACGCGTGAATGCAATGATGCAAGCGGAACTTCCGGAAGGAGGTATGAGTGTTAAACCCCTAGCTGATCTTATGATGTTTTCTTATTAGTACATTTCTAAGTGGGGGAGATTATTAGGGAGGAATTAGAAAGGAATAATCTAGTTGTTATATCCTAGTTCATCTGGTGGATTAAGATGGAGTTATAACAACTGTGAAAGGAAAACAGGAGTGGAAGGAACCAAATCAATAATACGGTGGCCATAGGTGTAGATGTTGGACTAGCATCCATGATGCTGAAACAAGTTGGAAGAATTAAATCCGAAACGACCTCAAGGATCATAACCAAACAAAAGCCAACAAATGACTTATGAATTTGGGGACCAAATTCACTTAAGTGGGGGAGGGTGTAGCACCCCGGAAATTTTAATTACATAAAAATTCAAAATAAATGGAAATAAATAATTTCCATAATATCATAGTATTTTAACATACGTATCATTATCGTATGTGCTAAAACAGGTAAGAAAATTCTGTAAAAATTATAAGTCAGCCCCAAACATTGTTACTAAATGTTTCACAAAGAAAGTTGTGCCAAGAAAAAATCATATTAGCCCAGTTCAAAGTGTTTCGCGACTTATTATCGTAATTCATGAATAAGTCGAAAAATCATTATCACACGTACTTGGATGAGTCGGAAAATTAAATAAAAATCATAAACGGACTTCAAATAATATCCTCTAATGACCCATCAATAAAATTGGGTCAATAAAAATCATTTGAGCTAGGTTTAAGAGTTAAGGTGACCGATTATCCAAATTAGGAAACAAGTCGGAAAACCGTTAACACGGAAATACGACGCAATCAAAAATTTAAATAAAAGTGTGGGAGGGACTCCCAACATTATATATTAATGACCCAATATCATAATTGGGTCAATGGACATCATTTGGCACAATAATGAAAGAAAACTAGAAAATGCAAGGAAATTCGTAACTTTAATTAGGCTGAAATTAGGAAGAGGCAATTTGAGTTGGATTGGGATGCAATCATGCATTCTTGGAAACCCAAATTCGTGCCTAACTATGGGGTGAGGTTTCCTAAAGCCTCACACACTCTAAGGGAGGATGAAATCCTCAAAAATAGAAAACTAACCTGTCAAAACCGCAACTGGGCTTTCCTAGTCATAGTAGGACTCCTAAAACACCATGGTTGCTTAAATACTCTTCACCAAACCCTAGGAACGAGTTTTAGAACTTTCTAGGGTCGTGTGGAGAATTTCTTGGTGGCTGGGGAGAAGGAGATCATCCACACTAAGCCGTTCTTCTTCCCTGTTGTGTTTGCTGTGATCTGCACAGACCATATTCTTGAAGTCGACCAAAGGTGAGTCAAACCTAAACCAAACCTTGCAAGGATTATACCCCTGGAAATAGGGTCAAGGCTACGTTCTAACCCAAGTGGAATTCTCAAATTCCATGCAGTATACACGGAGCAGTAAGCGTTTTCCTCCGAGTGGTCTGAACTCGGGTTTTCTGGAAAAGTGAGACTTCTTCAACCCATAAGGTAGGTTTTCTCGGGCCAAACCTTAATATATCCTATACCAATATGTAGAGCATCAAGTTAAGTTTCGTTTCCCACTGGTTTCATCGAATTCTAATGAGTATATTTTGCGTTATAAGCGTTTTCCCAAAGTCGCACACTGTTAGGGCTTTTTCCGTTCTTCATATCATGCCCATGATTAAAGACTGAATTTGACTAAACTTACTTCACGAAAGTTTTTCTAATTGAAGTCACAATCATCATTTATGTTGGACGTTTTATCCAAACATCTTTGGTTAGAGAGTTACAGGCATGGTAAGAGAGTTACTGCATGATACTGTGATTTCGGGCTACACTTGACTTTCTATTCTTCATATGTTTTCTCGGGATTTGAGACCAAATTAGATCAAACCCTCAACATAAAAGTTCTTCTAATAGTTGTCCTATTCATCTTTCATGTTGAACGTTTTGTCTAAATGTCATTCTTTAGAGAGTTATTAGAGGTGGGACTGAATCACTGCATGAGACGTGTTTTCTGGTTACACCTGACCATGTGTTTTGTTCTGGAAGGGCCACTAGTGTCGACACTACTTGAGGTAGTGTCGACACACTGTCCCAAAACAGCCCAAAAAGTGTTCTGGGAAGCTCTCTAGTGTCGACACTACCTCATCTAGTGTCGACACACTGTCCCAGTTTGACCCAGAAAGTTCTGGGAAGCTTATCTAGTGTCGACACTACCTAATCTAGTGTCGACACATTGTCCCATATTTTCCAGAAGGTTTTCTGGAACCTGTCTCTAGTGTCAACACTACCTGATCTAGTGTCGACACTACTTGACCAGTTTTTCATGTTTTTGCTTTGTGTTTGAAGCATGTTGTCGACACCAGCATGGGTTGTGTCGACACTACCTTTGCAAAATATTTCATGTCTTGGGTCTATTCATTACATAATGGCTTAAAAGTGTTTAACCCATTGAAAAATATTTAATTACATGAATATTATTCTAATTGCTTTCTTAATGAAGTGATCATACATGAAACTTGTGATTTACTCTTGTCACCATTCCAGCTTGATTTAAAAGATGAATATTATCTTAAAATCTCGTAAACCCATATGTAGTTAAATGCATTGTTCACTGCATGACGTCATGTTAAGTATTTTCCGTCAGTTTGAAACTGATGGATTGTGAATTGACACGCGTACATCTCCACACACTTATACATCTAGGGCGTGCACTTCCTTCTCTTCTTGTTCTCGTGAGTGTGAATTGCCATCTAGACTAAAGCCATTAATGTAAAGATTGAACTAAATTGTAAATCTTATCGTTCAGCTGTTGAATTTATCTCTTGACCATTGTCCTCATAGAATCATGTTCAATTTATATATTTCTTCTCATCATCATCATGAACATGACATTACACATGCTTACTTATTGAAACTCTCATTGGCCATTATTAATGACTGTGGGTATCTACATTTGAAATTTTACATGAGATGGCTGACAAGGCACGGCGTGTGTCCAAGGGCTCCAGTCTAGCCCCAATGACAGAGAGTCATAAATATACTGTTAACCATGGGGTATAATGATTACTGGCGTTGCATCTGCACTGGGAGTACTTTCTTGCTTGTTGAATATTAGATACATAACCACATACACGTGTCCTGGTGTACATTCTTGATGGATCTTTTCTTGGTGTACATTGGTGTCTACGTGCCTGATTAGTGTTACTTGAACGTGCTTGTGCAATCTTGCTTGCTTGCTTGCGTGATATGGCCATCCTCCATTTATTGCAACTAGTGATATCTTGCTTTCTTGAAAACTATTGACATCAAGTGAAATCTTGCGTGCTTGTACAAAGTGATCTATTGCTAGTTCTTTCTTGGCATCTTGTTCAAAATCTTATTCTATCTTGTTCACTCTATCCAACTTGTTTTATATATCATGTTTTAATGAGTTTTATTCGTACTTGCATATCATTCATCGTACTTGCCTAGTTCTAAAATGTTAATCACTTATATCATTGCTCGCACATTGAGATATAAATCCTACTGGGCTAGTTTGCTCATCCCCTACCTTTTCCCAATCTAGGTGACTATGAAGTTCAAGAGGAAGAGCAAGTCGAGGATGGGAATGCATCCGAGTGATGAGCGTCACAACTATGAGTCTAGTTATAGTAGTTTATTTTGAGCATTAGTGCAATGTAGTAGGAAGTGAGGGGTAAATGTACTTTCCTTTTTATTTGAGTCTCAGTCTTGTACTAGTTTCCAATTTTTATAAGTTGAGTTGAGATTGAATACAATTTTTATCGAGTTCATCAGTTGGGCCCTATTATGATGTTGTGTTGATACACATTTAGTGCGTGCTAGCTAGAGGCTTATTTGCCGACTGTCCACGTCTCGGAATATCGACTCGAATTATTCGAACTAATATCCGTTGCGTAATTCTCGGGACGTGACACAGAAGGTACAATTTTAATTATGGGAATGCATGCTAGAGTTTTGTTTAATACCGTTGCCACGCATAGTTTTGTTTCGAAGGATTTGCCAAGGTCTTGATGAAGGATGATGGTTTAGTTCTGGAAAAGTTGGAGGTTCCCTTGTCTGTGCATACTCTAGTAGGAACTATTTTGACTGAGCAGTGTTTTTCGTCACTTCTTGTGTGCATTGAGGAGCAAGTTTTGCCTGGTAGTTTCTATTTGCTGAAGATGAAGGATTATGATGCCATTTTGGGCTTAGATTGGCTCGAGGAGCATTATGCTCTGATGGATTGTCAGCGGAAGCTTATTATTTTCCAGATTCCTGGTAAGGAGGAGTTTGTTCATCCTTTGCCTAAGAGCATGTCGGGCAAGTTTGTCATTTCTGCTTTGAAGGCAGCCCGGATGTTGAGCAAGGGTTGTAGTGGTTTTCTGGCTAGTGTGGTTGTGTCCGAGGATTCGGAGAAGGTTTTATCTGTGGAAGATATTGAGGTAGTCAGAGATTTCAGCGATGTTTTTCTAGAGGATTTGTCTGGTTTGCCCCCTGCTAGGGAGATCGAGTTTGGCATTAAGCTAGTTCCTGGCTCAACACCTATTTCCATTGCGCCTTATCGTATGGCACCAGCGGAGTTGGCAGAATTGAGGAAGCAGCTACAAGAATTGCTTGATAAGGGCTTCATTCGACTGAGCGTTTCGCCATGGGGGGCACCTGTTCTCTTTGTGAAGAAGAAAGTTGGATCAATGAGATTGTGCATTGATTACCGCAAGCTTAATCAGGTAACTGTCAAGAATAAGTACCCTTTACCTCGTATCGATGATTTGTTTGATCAGTTGCGAGGAGCTTCGGTGTTCTCTAAGATTGATCTTCATTCTGGCCATCATAAACTCTGAATCAAGCCGGAGGATTCTGCTAAGATGGCTTTTAGGACGAGATATGGCCATTACGAGTTCCTTGTCTTACCCTTTGGTTTGACGAATGCCCCAGCAATTTTCATGGATTTGATGAACAGGGTTTTTCAGCAGTATCTGGATTCTTTTGTTGTGGTCATCATAGATGATGTGCTGATCTATTCGCCTGATGAGGAGACTCATAGAGAGTATCGACTGAGGATTGTGCTGGATATCCTGAGGGAGCACAAGCTATATGCTAAGTTCAGAAAGTGCAACTTCTGGATGAAGGAGGTCCATTTCTTGGGACATGTCATATCTGGCGATGGTGTGTCTGTGGATTCGGCTAAGGTGGAAGCTATCCTTGACTGAGAAACACCGAGATCATCAGCTGACATTAGGAGTTTTCTCGGCTTGGCTGGCTATTATAGGATATTAATCGAAGGATTTTCTTCTATTGTGGCGACCTTGACGAGGTTGACAAGAAAAGGAGACAAGTTTGAGTGGTTAGAGGCTTGTGAGAAGGCATTCCAGGAGCTGAAGACTCATCTGACCTCAGCGCCAGTGCTTGTTTTGCCCAATGGTGTAGATTCTTTCTCTATCTACACAGATGCTTCGAAGATTGGGCTTGGCTGTGTTCTTATGCAAGGAGATCGAGTTGTGGCGTATGCTTCTAGGCAACTCAAGGAGCATGAGCGCAACTACCCGACTCATGACTTGGAATTGGCGGCAGTGGTCTATGCTTTGAAAATATGGAAGCATTACCTATACGGAGTTAGATTTGAGCTCTTCTCAGACCACAAGAATCTCAAGTATTTGTTCTCGCAGAAGGAGTTGAACCTGAGGCAGCGAAGGTGGATAGAATTCTTGAAAGATTATGATTTTGAGCTTTCTTACCATCCAAGGAAGGGCAATGTAGTGGCAGATGCTTTGAGCAAGAAGAGGCAGTTGATGAGGCAAGACTAGAAGATGCTTCAGGCACTTTGGCTATTTTGGAACCTCAATTGTGCAACTTGTTCGTGGCTCAGTTGTCATTGAGATCGTCTATTCTTGATCGGGTTATTGCTTTGCAAAAAGATGACCCGTTATTGCAGGAGTTGGTTGGAAAGGGCGGTATTACTAGAGATGAGGATGATGTGATTCGCTTGAATCGTAGGGTGTGTGTCCCTAATGATGCTAATCTGAGGAAGGAAATTTTGGGGGAAGCACATAGGTCTCAGTTCTCTATTCACCCAGGCAGTGGGAAGATGTACAAGGATCTGAAGCGTTCCTTATGGTGGTCTGGAATGAAGCGGGATGTGGCTGATGTTGTGGCGAAGTGTTTGATTTGTCAGCAAGTGAAGGCAGAGCGTCAGCGACCATCAAGTTTAATGCAGAAGCTGGATATTCCTCAGTGGAAGTGGGAACAAGTTACTATAGATTTTGTGTCTAGATTGCCTAGATCGGCTAGAGGAAATGATTCCATTTGGGTGATCGTTGATAGATTTTCGAAGAGTGCACATTTCCTTGCCATGAAGAAGAAGCAGTCTGTTGAGAGCTTGGCTAGACTGTACATTGATGGCATTGTGAAGCTGCATGGGATTCCAAAGTCAATTATCTCAGATCGTGATTCGAGATTTACCTCCAGATTTTGGTAGAGTTTGCAGCAGGCGTTTGGTAGTCAGTTGAAGCTGAGTTAGGCATTTCATCCACAAACTGATGGACAGTCGGAGAGGACTATTCAGACGTTAGAGGATATGCTTCGGGCTTGTGTTTTGGAGTGGAAAGGTGATTGGGAGCACCACCTCGCTTTAGTTGAATTTGCTTATAATAACAGTTTCCATTCCAGCATAGGTATGGCGCCTTTTGAGGCTTTATACGGGAGACCCTGTAGATCCCCGTTGTGTTGGGAGGAGTCAGGAGATCGGTATCTAGTTGGACCAGAAGTGGTGCATGAGACTTCGGAGAAGATCCAGATGATTATGCATAGGTTAAAGGCAGCTCAGGATCTTTAGAAGAGTTATGGGGATACAAGGAGAAAGGATTTGGCATTCGAGGTTGGAGACCATGTTTTTCTCAAGGTATCACCAACTAGGGGTGTAGTGAGGTTTGGAAAGAGAGGCAAGCTGAACCCGAGGTTCATTGGTCCCTTTTGAGATTTTGAAGAGGATCGGGAATGTGGCATACCAGTTAGCTTTGCCACCATCTTTAGCAGCAGTGCATCCAGTATTCCATGTATCAATGCTGAGAAGGTATGTGAGAGATACGACTCATAAGATCAGTTATGAGCCAATACAGTTTCAGCCAGACTTGTCTTATGCGGAGCAGCTTGTGGAGATTATAGATCGGAAGGTGTAGGAATTAAGATCGAAGTCTATTCCCTTTGTGAAGGTCTTATGGAGAAACTTCTCACGTGAAGAAGCAACGTGGGAGCTTGAAGAAAGGATGAAGAAGCTTTATTCGTCCTTGTTTGGTGAGTATTCTAACTCAATCTTCGAGGACGAAGATTATTTTAAGGGGGAGAGGATGTAGTGCCCTAGAAAATTTTTCTTGAATTTATTTTGCAAATTGTATGTTTATTTCTGCATGAATTTGAATTCTGATCTGTGTGGAACTTGGCATCAACATCTCTTGGCGTTAAGTCCTGTTAGCAGCAAGATCGCCTGCTGTTTACTTTCTATTAACGACATACTCTTGTGTCGTTTATTATTTTTTGAATTTCTTAAATTTTTGGGCAAGCCTGTAAACAACACCATCGATGGACGTTTACGTGGAGGCCGACGGCATCTTATGTTGACGTTAAGATGACTTGCCTGTTTTTGATATTTCCGTTTTGAGGGAGAGAGATCTGCTATTTTAAGAGCTTTTATTAGGCCAGATCTGAGCGTTTCGCATCCTAGGGTCAGGATATAGGCTGGCCAACGCATGAGAGGTCTTTATAAGACCTAAATTTTGAAAATAGGGAGGTTTACGCACTAGTTTTGAGGGAGAGAAAAGAGGGTCGAGAAGGGGCGATTCTGTGCCAGTTCGTGCGGTTTGGAGGCTTCTGGACCAAGGAGGTGCGTCCAGCTTCATGATCAGGAGCTTCTCCAAGCAGAAGGCTTGTGTGGGAGGAGGATTGGGGCATTTGTATTCAGCGGGAAGGAACTGCCTCACAGATGAGGCAAGCTTCTTCGGGCTCAGATTCGACACTCTAGTAGGAGGGATTGAGGCAAGTCACATGGGGGTTCAGTTTCGGATATGATACACTATCTATTTACCATTTTTCCGTATTTTTAAAGCATGCAAATAACCTGTGGGAAGGGATAGAGGTCGCGTTATTTCATGTAGGGTTTCTGTGTTTTCTGCACATAAGAACTAGACGTCCAGATCGCTTGCCGTCTATATATTGTTAACGGCGGCATCGACTGCCGTCTAATTCATGTGAATAGCATTCATTTTTTGACTTTTATTTTATGTGAACGGCGCTATGATCTGCCATCAGTATGTGTTAACGGTGTTATGTGCTGCCATCTATTTAGGTTTAACGACAAAGTATGTGGACGTCTACTTCAGTAAACGCCACATACCTTGCCATAAAGTTTATCAGTATCATGTTTTTTTTTCCAGAAAACTGATTTTAATTATCCATATATGATC
Source organism: Colocasia esculenta (assembly GCA_014218235.1). Taxonomy (NCBI): domain Eukaryota; kingdom Viridiplantae; phylum Streptophyta; class Magnoliopsida; order Alismatales; family Araceae; genus Colocasia; species Colocasia esculenta. The sequence goes on from CM024757.1 coordinate 97,959,767, forward strand.
CATGCTTGTATGAGTTTCGGCCGTGTGATGTTTAAGGTGTTTGTTTACTGTTATAATATGGTCCGATTATTGCAATAGTAAACAGGCTATTTATATATATATATATATATATATATGTTATTGATGTTAGATTGGCAAAAGACAAGTGTAATGGATTATAAAATGATGATGTATGTTAGAATATGGATGGTTGAAGGCTGAATTATTGTGGGAGATAATGCATACCAGTGGTTCTCTGTTCTGTATAAATTCCATGATCTTTTACTAGGTGTTGTACTATGCTAATTAATCAAAATGATGGAATTAATTCATGAAAAATGGTTACAAAGATCAGAAAAATACGAAATTTGGCATGTGCTTAGTATGTCCTGATTCTGATTTTTTTAAAAAATTTCGGAATTTTTAGACATTTGTACATTCTGTTATGAATTTATGAATAGTAAGTTGCATGTAGAAATTAAAGAAAATGCAAGTATGTACATGATGGAATGTGTTGCATTTATTATCATGATAGGGGTCTGTCATGCAGAAAGTAGAATTTCAGAACTAAAAAGACACGCTATAGGTTATTGCAATTGCATGAAATGTAAATTAAATGATATCATACATGTTAGTGCATGCATTGAAATGAAATGCCAATAAGACATTGCTATATTAGAGATTCCTACAAGGAACTACACCATAGATGCCCCTATGGTAATGGTTCACCTACATGTAAATGATCTATTGAATCCATGGGCAACGGATTAAAATCCTGGAGGTAGACAAGTTCCACTGGTTAAGGTGGGAAGAACTTTCCCTGGTTTTGTGCAAATACCATGACTTCATCATTGTATTGCCTAGGTGATAACTGAATGATAAATGACTAATGATCTCTATTATAGTGCGGGCTATGTCTTGGCAAATAAATGAAAATGTCTACATGTCTACATGACCTACATGCTACATGCCTACATGAACATTGTCTACATGATTTCATGCTACATGTCTATGTGTTAAATGTTACATGAATTACATGAAAATTGATATATGAAAGAATTGCTACATGTTTATGTGTTAAATGTTACATGAATTACATGCAAATTGATATATGAAAGAATTGCTACATGTTTATGTGTTAAATGTTACATGAATTACATGCAAATTGATATATGAAAGAATTGCTACATGTTTAAATGGTCCATTGTTACATGACAACCATTACATATTGCATAATGTAGCATAAGGTTTTCATTGAAATAGTTTACATGATTACATGACAATAAGTAGAAACCATGATAAAAATGATAGCATGTTATATGTAAGAACATGTTACTTCAATTGTTAGTAAATAAGATGTGGATTTCATGCATTGCATGACATTGTTATTTCCATAATAATTAGAATACTATGAATGAATGATTGCCAATTGATTTAGAACCATCTTAGTAGGAAGAGTATATGATATGAATGAAATGAGTGACAATATGTTACCATGTTTTAAACCTATTATATTTATAATATCATGAATCGTCTTTCATGTGATTTGTTGAGTCTTGTAGACTCATACTTGCTTAACATTTCAGGAGAACCAGAGGACACTCAGGAGTTGGTTCACACTGACTCGGAGCGAGAGGACGTGGAGACTTAGATTGGTTGAGAGGATTTAGAGTAACTCTTGTATGTGAGGACTATATGTACTTTCCTTTATGCATTTAGACTATGAAATGTAATAAATTTGGGACTATTGTTATTTCTCTTATGTACTAGACTTTACATTTGAGTATAATGTTGATTACAATCATTTAGTTCCATATTCCGTTGCTTATTATTGGAATTGAATTGTCATTTGTGTATATCTCAACCTGTACCGTCAAATGTTGGATTTATTCAACTGTAATACCTCTATTAGATCCAATGTGAGTTGGTATAACTGTACTGGGTGAAGGATCGAAATGTATGTGTGGAAAAGATCTAGAAGGGGGGGGGGGGATGAATAGATCTTAGCCACTTTTGCGAAGCTTAAGTAATTTGAAAACTATTTAGAATCAGAGGCAATGTTATCAGTGAAAAACTACAGATCTGATTAGATTTGAGTGAGTTGAAAAACTTAGATGTGAAGCAAGTTGATTAAGTGAATTAAAAACGGATCCTATGCAAGCATCTAGCGGGTGAATCAATCAAACCACAGAAGACAAATGCACAAGGATTTTTTAGGTGGTTCGGAAATCACCCAAGTGATTCCTACATCCACCCCTCACAACCCGTGAGGCTTCACTAACACAACAGGGCTACACACCCAAAGGAGCCTAACAACTCCAACACTTCAGAGCATACAACTCACACAACCTCTAGAGCAAGACTACTCTAGAAACACTGAGCAAGACTGCTCAAACCAACCTTGAGCTTGACAACTCAAAATGAGCTCGACGGCTCACAACACCCTGAGCACAATGCTCACACTAAAACTGCTAGACACCAACTTAAGACTAAGATCCTCTAGCCACAGATCTAGTCGAAATTTGAGAACTCTAAAGAGAGTTATGCAGAAGCACTTGCATAATCTCAAAAGATATCTCAGAAGAACAGAAGAAAAGGTAAATTGTATTGAAAGGCTTCGTTCTTCAGTGTACTCCCTTGTAGAAGCTTGAATTGGGAAGGAACTTGTGAAGCTTGAAGTCCAAGTCGATGCTCTGCAATCTGAGAAGTTGGATCTTCCTCGAATTCTTCACCAAAGAAGTCTTCTACAGGATCTGCCTCCTTGGAATGCTTCAGAGAAGTCTTCAGGAATCAAATTCCAATTCTCACACCTTGAATTGGTGGGAATTGGTCTTCTGGAAGCACTTGGAGAGCAGGGGAAGGAGACACGAGCTCTTCTTGGCCGCCAGGAGCTTCTTGGAGGCTCTTGGAGAGTTGGGTCACTTCACTCGTGAAGGATGGCCAAAAAAGACCTTTTATATCCTTAGGATTCCAAAGATACCCTTTGGGGTACAAGGGCACGCGTTCCTAGGAAGATTCTGATCGCCCTAGAAGGACACGTGGCAGCCATCAACTTTAGGATGAAAAGTTTCCGTAGTGTGTCGACCTGCCCTGGTGGTAGTGTCGACACACTGTCCAGAATATGTAAGAATTTGTTCTGGGAAGAAGGTCCCGTGTCGACCTGCTCTTGAGTGTGTCGACCTGCTGTCCCAAATCTGCAAACTGGTTGTTCTGGGAACTGGGTCTAGTGTCGACCTGCTCTGAGAGTGTGTCGACCTGCTGTCCCAATTTTCAAACTGGCTGTTCTGGAAACAGGATCTAGCGTCGACCTGCTCTGAGAGTGTGTCGACCTAGGTAGGCTTGATTTCTGAAAAACTGCCACTCGTGTCGACACACTCTTGACATGTGTCGACACAGTCTCAACATTTTTATACATTTTGCCTTTAAATCTGTGTTGTTGTGTCGACACCATTGATGAGTGTGTCGACACAACTTCTGCATAAAAATGTTTATACCTGAAAAATAAACACATATATCATTAGTTAAATGATTTATCATAACCATAAATGATAAATGTGGTTTGAAAAATACTTTTTGAACATGAATTTCAGGTATGATGTTTTTTGACATGTTTCAATTAAATTGCTTTAAGAACACCTCTTGTCATCATCAAAATAGGAGGGAAATGATATGAATTTTCATTCAACCCAACAATCTCCCCCTTTTTGATGATGGCAACATTAAATCCATATTTCAATGTGGTTTTGATGAAGTGTGATTTTAAGCAATTTTTTATATTTTTCAGTAACAATTGATGATGTGTTTGTGAGATACAGTGTTACTTGAAAATAGAAATTTTGTTCATAAAAGTCAAGCAACTTGACAAGTAATCATTCAATCACATTCACAAAAGGATTTTCAATCACATTAAATACACAATTGAGAGAATCATTCAAGCCAAGCAACACTTTTCATTTCATTCAACAAGAAAACCATTACAAACATTCCAAAAAAGATTACAAACATTTGTTCTATCTTTCTTTCTTCTCCCCCTTTGACATCATCAAAAGAGAAATTACATTAAGTAGAAGATGGAGGAGGAGGAGGAATGGGAAGAAGAATGGTCTCTATGTCAGATAGTCTTTTCTCCATGAAGTTCAAGCTAGTCTTGATTTGATCTTGAATGGTTATCATTTTTGTGTTCAAAAAGTGTTCCATTCGATCTGAATTTTCTAGCAAGGTGGCTTGAAGTCTGGTTAGATCAACTGCACTGTGTTGTGAGGAAGATGATGAGCCAGCTGACCAACCAGGTCTCTGCATTATCTTGAACTCCTTGGTCAAATCTGTAATCTGCCTGTCAATGTGCTCATTGAAGTTCCTCATACTTTCTAACTCATCCACAAAATGAGCAAATGACAATCTGGTGCTGGAAATCTCATGCAATGTTTGCTTGGTGTTGAAGACATCTGCTTGGGAATTTGCCAATATTCCCTTAAGAACTTTCTCCAACTTGTCTTGATGCTCTTTTAGCTGTAGAGAGGCATCTGCCAATGTGCCAATCAACCTATTGAACCTTTGAGCTGCATAATCTGAAGCTGCCTTCTGCTCAATAAATTTAGCTGACACTGTGTTCTCTAGTCTTTGAACTCTCAATTCAAATTGGTCTGACATTGTTTGAATGGTGGAGTTCAATGTATCAAATTTAGTATTGAGGAAAGAGAACAATTCTGGTGGAATTGAGGACCCACCAGAAGAAGTGGATGATTGGAATGTAGAGGGGAAATGTGGAGGTTCAAAAGTATGTGGCATGGAAGAGGAAGGATCAGCTTGAGGAGGAATAGGAGTTTCAAGCTGAATGCCACCTTCAGGAGTGATATGAGGCTGATCCTCATTCATTAGAGGCTGATCCTCTGGCAAGTGAACATGTTCCTCTTGAACTTGAGGCTGGCCCTCATGATGTGGAGGCTGATCCTCCTGATTTTGGTCTCCTTGAGCTGGAGGCTGGTCCTCTTGTGCTTGGGGCTGATCCCCTTGAACCTGAGGCTGGTCCTCCTGAGCTTGAGGGGCCTCAACCACAATTGGTCCTCTTCTAATCTGATTTCCCTCCAGTCTAAATCCCATAAACTTCTAGATATTCTTAAAAGTATAGATGTTTGACTTGGGAATAGATTGGGATTTTTCATTTTCCAATGGCACACCAAAGTGCTTGAACACTGAGGTTAGATGTGCTCCATAAGGAAGTGATCTCTTTAGGTCTGTCCTTGTTGTTTCAGACATGATTTGATAGAGAATCACATGGAGGTTGATTTTTATGTCTTTGACCATGCAATAGAGGATGAACCTCTGGATGTCTGTCAGTCTATCCCTCCCACCACCTTGAGGGGTAATTATGGTGGTCAAGATGTGGTGGATGACCCTTAACACAGGTGGAAAGGTATTTGCATTGAACCTGGTTACATAGGTCTGTTTGGGATCTGATGCATCTGCAGGAAGGCCTGTCAAGATGGAGTAGGCTTCATGTAAATCAAATTCAAACTCATGGTAGTCAGCCCCCTCATCTGGCACTTTGAAAATGGAGGCAGCTACTGCAGTTGGCATATCTATGGCTATTCCCTTGACTTTGGATTCAAATCCCTCATCTGTACATTTGAGGTTCTTGTAGAATTCTCTAACTAATCTTGGATAGCAGACTTGAAATTCAGAGATAAAGGGTATCCAAGATTGAAAGGAAAAATAGGTTTGAATTTCAGGAATAGAGTCAGCTAGTTGGGTGTCTGAAAGGTCTAGAATTCTGGGCTTCAAGATTAGCTTTGCTGCACTGACTGACTCTGAGGGAATATCCTCTGAGACTCAGAAGAGGAGGAAGAGGATTCCTCAGGGTTTTCAAAAGAATCTCCCGACTGTCTGGTCTAGGGTTTGGAGGACTACTACCTCTGCCTGAAGATGAGGTCCGACCTCTCTTTGCTGCTCTTTGAGGTGCAGAAGAAGATCCTGGTTGCTCGGCAGGATCGTTTCTTCTCTTGGTTCTTCTTTCCATCTGTTCAACTGGAACCTCTGCCGGAACTGGCCTTGAAGAGGCCGCTGATCTTGCGCCACGGCGGGGACCCAACTTGCGGACCATGGTGCAAGAGGAGTGGAATTTGGAGAGGAAATGGAAGAATGGAGAGATGATGGAAGGAGGATGAGAGCTAGAGAGAAATGGGAAGTGTTCTTGCCGGAAACAATGAAATTTTGGCCGTCGGGTCGACCTTATGCCAAAAGGGGTGCAGTGGTATACTGCCCCGCAGGAACAACAAGGGTTTAAGGTGAACCCGAAAGGTTTGAAAAGGGTCTGGCAAGAAGGCAGTGTCGACACATGAGGAAGGGTGTGTCGACCTGACTGGGGTTGTGTGTCGACACGTGAGAGAATGGTGTCGACACAGCCTTTGAGAGAAATTTGAATTTTTGAGAGGAAATTTTTGAGAAATTTGGGGACATCTTTATAAAGATAAATAATGAGAGGAATTATCATTTCAAGGATTTTTAAGAGGCTTAAAAATTCATTTGTTGTATTTTGCAAAAATTCATCACAGTTCAAGTGTTTCAAACAATTTCCAACATGATATTAGCATTCCAAGACTTGAATCAACAAAATGATAAATTGAGGGATATAATGTATTTAACAATCAACCAAAAACTACCATGTTTCTCAATTTTCAAGAATTAAAGAAGTCATCTAGACCAAATACAGTTGTGTTGAAAGTAAAACACAAACTTAAAGAACAACTTGATGAAGGAGGAAGATGATTCTTTCTAAACAAATCTCCAATAATTTTCATATTTTTGTTCTTTTAACAAACTATCAAATGATATAAATCTCTTTCACTCAAGTACTAGTGCTTTTTACACACCATAGTCCCTGGATACTTAAGATTTAGTCATTGTCAAGTCTCAAAGGGGTAAATGATGACCTTTTGACATGAAAATATACGTTTTGTAGACGCCAATATTTCCAGTTACTCAGTCATCATCAAAAAGCATAGCACATAATTGCTTAAATTTTGAAGTTATTTTCAATTTTGATCCCCTTTGAACAGAGTTAGCAATAATGCCTCATGACATACATAGCACTTCATTCATTGTGAAGGTGTGCAGTTTCTCAGCACAGATGCCATTGCTCTGTTGGATTTTACAAGATTTTGGAGAGTTTGTGAGATAGAATTCAAATACATCCAGTCATCAGTTGCAAACAAGGAAATGTTTTAAGTTCAAGGCACAAATTGTCATTTAGTTTAGGAAGAGATCTGAATTTCTGTGGATTGAGAGACATAGTTGAAGGTTGATTAGTAAAAATATAATAAATCACTCAAGGTTCATTTTGTGACTCTAGACTTTAGAATGAGGACATCATGCAGGGAATTGATGAAATGCAAGAAAGGTTTTGAATTTTGCAAAAAGATGACTTGTGAATTTTCTAGCTCCCCCTGAGATGATGATTTCAACCATTTTTCATCAAAATAAAGATATGCATTTTTGAAATCAGAAAGAGATTTTCTTCTTGGACAACAAGAACTTCTCCTCAACAATTGCATATTCATTTCTTGGTACTTGGCGGAGATAAGCTCTCACGCATAGTGAAAGTGTCCAGACAAGCCTAACTTGTCCTTCTTCAAATCACCATTTGATATACCAAGTAACTTCAATGCAATAAGAGTTGAAGAATTCATTGCCAAAAAGGAAATGGAAGTGAAAACTGTGCAAGTTTTGAAATCAGAAAAGAAATTCTCTTTGAACAATAAAAGCTCCCCCTCAACTATTGCATATTAACTTCTTAGTACTTGGCGGAGATATGTTCTCACGCATAGTGAAAGTGTCCAGACAAGCATAACTTGTCCTTCTCCAAATCACTATTTGATATACCAAGAAGTTTCAACACAATCAGAAATGGAGAATTTATTGTAAAAAGGGAAATGGAATTGAAAGTGAGAGAGATATGAACAATGTAGCTTGAGGAAGCCAGGAGTTATGAAATGCAAAGAACTCCCCCTTAGACAATGCATAGCACTCAACCCAAACCTTAAGAGAGATCAAGAAGGTGGACATTTACAAAGACCAAGTTCTCTCCTTAAAGATGAAAATCTGTTTTCAGGAAGGGTTTTTGAATATGTCTGCAATTTGTTTTTCAGTTTCAATAAAATGGAGTTCAAAAGATTTCTTTGCAACCTCATCTCTCAAGAAATGATGCCTAATGTCAATGTGTTTTGTTCTGGAGTGCTGAATGGGGTTTTTAGACAAATTTATGGCACTAGTGTTATCACATAGGATGGGTACACACCCTAAATCTTGGTTGTAATCAAGAAGTTGATGTTTCACCCAGAGAATCTGAGTTCCACATCTACCTGCAGCAACATACTCAGCCTCTGCTGTTGACAGAGCAACTGAATGTTGCTTCTTAGAAGCCCAAGAAATAAGGCACCCACCTAGAAATACACACAAGCCACTTGTGCTTTTTCTATCTAACTTACACCCAGCATAATCAGCATCACAATAGGCAAACAATTCTAACTTGCAACCAGCAGGATACCAAATTCCTAAGTCACATGTTCCAACAAGATATTTAAAAATTCTTTTCACAGCAAGCATATGACTTTCTTTAGGATTAGATTGGAATCTAGCACATAAGCACACACAAAACTGAATGTCAGGTCTAGAAGTAGTAAGGTAGAGCAGAGAGCCAATCATACCTCTGTAGGTCTTTGGATCAACTGACTTACCAGATGGGTCTTCTTCTAGCTTAGCATTTATTGCAATGGGTGTGCTTGAGTGTTTGAGGTTCTGAAAGTCAAACCTTTTTAGTAGCTCCTTGACATATTTGGTTTGACTGATGAAGATTCCTTCATGTGTTTGGTTGACCTGCAATCCCAAAAAGAATGTTAAATCTCCCATTAAGCTCATTTCAAATTCATTCTTCATTTGATTTGAAAATTCAGTGCAAAGGCCTTTATTAGTTGATCCAAATATTATGTCATCAACATAAATTTGGACAACAATTATTTGATTTTTTACTGTTTTGTGAACAATGTTTGATCAACATTACCTCTGGAATATCCTTTCTCAAGTAAAAAGGAACTCAAACGATCATACCAAGCTCTTGGAGCTTGTTTAAGACCATAGAGTGCCTTATTAAGCTTGAAAACATGGTTAGGATATTTTTCATTTTCAAATCCAGGAGGTTGTTCAACAAAAACATTTTCCTTTATATATCCATTTAGAAATGCACTTTTGACATCCATTTGAAAGACTTTGAATTTCATGGAGGATGCAAAAGCAAGGAAAATTCTCACAGCTTCTAGTCTAGCTACAGGGGCATAAGATTCTTCAAAGTCAATTCCAAATTCTTGGTTATACCCCTTTGCAACTAGCCTAGCTTTGTTTCTTATTACTTGACCAGTTTCATTCAATTTATTTCGGAAAACCCATCTAGTGCCAATCACTGTTTGGTCACTAGGTCTAGGCACTAATTCCCACACTTGATTTCTTTCAAATTGATGAAGTTCATCATGCATGGCATTAATCCAATCAGAACTGGATAAGGCTTCATCAATTGACTTGGGTTCAATTTGGGAAATTAGAGCTAGTGAGTCTTCTTCAATGTTTTGCAAGAAAGATGATCTGGTCCTAACTCTATCATTTAAGTTGCCAACTACACTGTCTAATGGGTGATCTCTTAGAAAACGAGGTTCAGAAATTACCTGTTGAGAAGTGCCCACTTCTGGAGCAATATTACCTGAACCACTTGAAGATGGTGAGTTGTTGTTCAGGTTCTCTTCAATGTTGTTAATCTCCTCAACGGTTGGTGAAGAGTCCACAATGAGGTCATCCTCTTCATTGTCTTGTTTTTCCCTGCAAGATTTAGAATCATTAGTGGAAAAGGAATTTTCATCAAAAATAACATGTGGTGATTCTTCAACAGTTTTGGTTTTCAATATGTACACTTTGAAAGCCCTTGACACTTCTGAATAGCCAAGGAAGATAGCTTCCTGACTCTTAGCATCAAACTTGTCAAGGTTTTCTTTGTTGTTATTGTGTACAAAACACTTGCACCCAAAAGTTTTGAAGTAAGCAACAGTTGGCTTTTTGTTTTTCAACAATTCATAGGGGGTTTTTCTGATCTTTGGTCTGACCAAAGCTCTGTTTAGGATGTGATTGGCTGTGTTAACAGCTTCAGCCCAGAAGGATTTGGGCAGATTACTCCCTAAGAGCATGGATCTAGCCATTTCCACAAGAGTTCTATTCTTTCTTTCCACAACTCCATTTTGTTCTGGAGTTCTAGGTGAAGAAAACTTGTGAAATATTTGCAATTCAGCACATAGATCAGAAAAGGATGTGTTATCAAATTCACCCCCATGATCAGTTAAAATGTTTTTAATTTTAAATGGATAAGTTGTTAAGATAGTGGTACAGAAATTCCTGAATTCAAGGCATGCATCACTTTTGTGGGATAGAAAAATAACCCAGGTAAATCTAGTAAAGTCATCAATGATTACAAACCCATATCTCTTGCCACTTAGGCTTAGAACTCTTGTTGGCCCAAAGAGGTCCATGTGAAGAAGTTCTAGTGGCTTAGATGTGAGTACTTCATTGAAGGCTTTAAAGGATTTCCTAGTTTGTTTTCCTTTAGCACAGATCCCACAAATTTGACCTTCAACACTAGAAAAAGATTCAGGAAGACCTTTAACCAGATTCAATCTTAACAACTTATTCAAAGTTCTGAAACTTGCATGGCCAAGTCTTTTGTGCCAAGTCCATGCAATTTCATCTTTATTTGCAACAAAACAAAGATTTTCAGAAAAGTTTTTATTAAGGTTGATCATGTAGACATTGTTTTCTCTTTTTCCAAAGAATTTGATTTTGTCAGTTGATGAATCAATTATTTTGCAAAAATCAGATTCAAACACAACTTTGTGACCTTTGTCACATAGTTGGCTGATACTGAGCAAATTATAATCAAGTCCATCAACTAACAAAACATTATCTACTGAGTTTGAAGAAGTTTGACCAACCTTACCAGATCCAATGATCTTTCCTTTATTTTTACCTCCAAAGGTGACTGACCCTCCCTCCTTTTCAATTAGACAGGAAAATTTGGCTCTATCTCCAGTCATGTGTCGTGAACACCCACTGTCAAGAAACCAAACATTGGTGTTGGGTGCACGACCTTCCTGCACAAAGTTCAATGGAGAGAAGATTTTGGTACCCAAACAGAGTTGGGACCATCAGTATGATTTAGCACAGATATCAAATCCTTTCTCACCCAAATTTGATTTGTTTTAGATTTTTGTTTTGTACTTTGGTGTTTTCAGCCTTCTTCTGTTTGTTCTTTCTTTTAGGAATGAAAGCACCAAGATCTTTGTTTTTGGTTGGAGGGGAGTTTTTCATTTGAAAATTTGAGTTCAGAGGAGGAGGTGGAATCCATGGATTGTGTTGGTACATCCAGAAATTTGGATAAGAGTATTGAGGATAATACCAACAGGGATTTTCATACCATTGGTTCCAAGGATTAGTCCAATCTTCTTGAAGTGTTGTCTTGGAGGTCCAAGGTTTTTCATGGATTATTTCTTTTCCCTTTTTCTTATTTTTCAGATTTTTATTTGAATTTTTGGTTGAGTTGTTTTTGGTTTTTGGTGTTGAGCAGGTCGACCTCTCCTGTACTGGTGTCGACACAACAGCCACAGAAGTCTTCTTCTTGTGGACTGGTGTCGACCTGTCAGGGGACTGTGTCGACCTGATAGTCTTCTTTTTTTTTGGGTTTTTGATTTGTTTTGAGTTTTGTTTGGGGTTTTGTTTGCTGTTTGTTGGATTTCAGTGTTTTCCAGATTAGGACCCTTGACAAAATTAATTAGTGGTGCTTTTCCCTTTTTCTCACCAGATTTGTCTTTTTGGGGTTTCTTCTTGTTGAATCCTAATCCATGAGATGTGGTTGTCATGTTGGATCCTAGCAATGCCTCTAGGTTATCTTGGCCTTTTGTGAAGGTTTGGATAACCTCCTCCCTTTCCTTTAGCTGGTTTTTAAGAACTTCAATTTCTTCAATTTTCTGTTGTTTTTCTTGTTTTTCAATTTCCAGCTTTTCATTTAAGTTTCTGAATTCTTGGGAGGCCTTTTGAGAGGCAAGTTTCAGTTCATCAATTAGGTTTAGGAGATTCTCTTTTTCTTCAAGCAAGTCTGTTACTTCAGATTCCAGTTCACAGATTCTATTGTTTGAAGATTGATTATGGTAGAGATTTTCAATTTTCTTTTTGATGTGTTTATTTTCTTTTCTCATTTCAGAATATCTTTCAACTAATTCTGCATACACATCCTGCCAATCTTCAACACTATAATCTTCAAAGGAAGTATTTACCTTTCCATCTGTGCTGTTGGCCATGAAGCAAACTTCCTCACTCTCTGAGCTTGAGGACTTCTTCTCTTCTTCTTCCTCACTTGTATCTTCATCAGACCAAGTGGCTACCATGGCCTTTGGCTTCTTATATTTCTGGAATCTCTTGTGCTTTTCCTTCTTGTTCTCAGGACACTCTCCTTTCATGTGTCCTGGCTTGTTGCACCTGTAACAGATAACATTTTCATCAGGTTTATGATTCTTATTGAAATTGGAAGAGGAAGTGTTCTTCTTACCTGAGGGAAATTTCTTTTTCCCAGTCATTTTCCCTTTCCTATATTTCAAAAATTTCCTGAATTGTCTGGTCATGAGGGCAATCTCATCCTCATTCGACTCAGATTCTTCAGAACTTGTCTTATCCTGATTTTTATCTTTGTTGCTTGAAGAGGCTTTGAGTGCCATAGGCTTGGTCTTAATGATGTGTTCTTCATTTCTTTTTAAGTTTATTTCATATGTCATTAAAGATCCAATCAATTCATCCAAAGAAATTTTGGACAAATCTTTTGAATCTTCAATAACAGTGGCCTTGGTATGCCAAACTGAAGAAAGTGAACGCAAAATTTTTCTTACCAAGTCTGCATCAGTATACTCCTTACCCAAAGCCTTGAGTCCATTGACTATCACCATGAATCTGGCAAACATTTCAGAAATAGATTCATTAGATTTCATCATAAAGAGTTCATATTCTGAAACTAAAATGTTTGCCTTGGTCTCCTTGACCTGAGATGTTCCCTCATAGAGTAATTCGAGTTTATCCCACATCTCTTTGGCAGATTTGCACATAGAGATTCTCGAATACTCCTTGGGATGGACAGCACACTGAATCATGTTCATGGCACTATAATTCAGTGTAGCTTTCCTTATCTGTTCCCTTGTCCAGGTATCTTCTTCTCCCTGGTTCTCATAGGGACCCACCTCAACTACTTTCCAGATCTCATAGTTCTGGGCCCTTAAAAACACTTGCATTCTGTTCTTCCAATAAGAATAGTCCAAACCATTAAAGAATGGTGGCCTATTTATGGAATGGCCCTCAGCTATGAAACCCTTTGAGTCCATGACACTTAAGTAAATGCACAGAGAAAGAGTTAAACAATCAAGCAAACAAACAAGCAAACAATCAAACACTCAATACTCAGAAACAAAAACTGCTCAGTTCAAATCAGATCGATGTAAACCCTCTCTGATACCAATTGAAGGATCGAAATGAATGTGTGGAAAAGATCTAGAAGGGGGGGATGAATAGATCTTAGCCACTTTTGCGGAAGCTTAAGTAATTTGAAAACTATTTAGAATCAGAGGCAATGTTATCAGTGAAAAACTACAGATCTGATTAGATTTGAGTGAGTTGAAAAACTTAGATGTGAAGCAAGTTGATTAAGTGAATTAAAAACGGATCCTATGCAAGCATCTAGCGGATGAATCAATCAAACCACAGAAGACAAATGCACAAGGATTTTTTAGGTGGTTCGGAAATCACCCAAGTGATTCCTACATCCACCCCTCACAACCCGTGAGGCTTCACTAACACAACAGGGCTACACACCCAAAGGAGCCTAACAACTCCAACACTTCAGAGCATACAACTCACACAACCTCTAGAGCAAGACTACTCTAGAAACACTGAGCAAGACTGCTCAAACCAACCTTGAGCTTGACAACTCAAACTGAGCTCGACGGCTCACAACACCCTGAGCACAATGCTCACACTAAAACTGCTAGACACCAACTTAAGACTAAGATCCTCTAGCAACAGATCTAGTCGAAATTTGAGAACTCTAAAGAGAGTTATGCAGAAGCACTTGCATAATCTCAAAAGATATCTCAGAAGAACAGAAGAAAAGGTAAATTGTATTGAAAGCTTCGTTCTTCAGTGTACTCCCTTGTAGAAGCTTGAATTGGGAAGGAACTTGTGAAGCTTGAAGTCCAAGTCGATGCTCTGCAATCTGAGAAGTTGGATCTTCCTCGAATTCTTCACCAAAGAAGTCTTCTACAGGATCTGCCTCCTTGGAATGCTTCAGAGAAGTCTTCAGGAATCAAATTCCAATTCCCACACCTTGAATTGGTGGGAATTGGTCTTCTGGAAGCACTTGGAGAGCAGGGGAAGGAGACACGAGCTCTTCTTGGCCGCCAGGAGCTTCTTGGAGGCTCTTGGAGAGTTGGGTCACTTCACTCGTGAAGGCTGGCCAAAAAGACCTTTTATATCCTTAGGATTCCAAAGATACCCTTTGGGGTACAAGGGCACGCGTTCCTAGGAAGATTCTGATCGCCCTAGAAGGACACGTGGCAGCCATCAACTTTAGGATGAAAAGTTTCCGTAGTGTGTCGACCTGCCCTGGTGGTAGTGTCGACACACTGTCCAGAATATGTAAGAATTTGTTCTGGGAAGAAGGTCCCGTGTCGACCTGCTCTTGAGTGTGTCGACCTGCTGTCCCAAATCTGCAAACTGGCTGTTCTGGGAACTGGGTCTAGTGTCGACCTGCTCTGAGAGTGTGTCGACCTGCTGTCCCAATTCTTCAAACTGGCTGTTCTGGAAACGGGATCTAGTGTCGACCTGCTCTGAGAGTGTGTCGACCTGGGTAGGCTTGATTTCTGAAAAACTGCCACTCGTGTCGACACACTCTTGACATGTGTCGACACAGTCTCAACATTTTTATACATTTTGCCTTTAAATCTGTGTTGTTGTGTCGACACCATTGATGAGTGTGTCGACACATCTTCTGCATAAAAATGTTTGTACCTGAAAAATAAACACATATATCATTAGTTAAATGATTTATCATAACCATAAATGATAAATGTGGTTTGAAAAATACTTTTTGAACATGAATTTCAGGTATGATGTTTTTTGACATGTTTCAATTAAATTGCTTTAAGAACACCTCTTGTCATCATCAAAATAGGAGGGAAATGATATGAATTTGCATTCAACCCAACACTGGGTCCAAGAGGGGCGTTACATATTGCTTCTTCATGTCATCCTCAAGCTCCCATGTAGCCTCCTCTCGTGAGAAATTCCTCCACAATACCTTCACGAATGCAATAGCCTTGTTCCTAAGGTGCTGAACCTTCGAGTCTAGGATAGCTACTGGTCGCTCTACATAAGACAAGTCTGGCTGAATCTCCATTGGCTCGTGACTGATAACATGTGACGGATCTCTCACATATCTCCTGAGCATAGACACGTGGAAAATTGGGTGCACACTAGCTAGCGCTGGGGGTAAAGCTAGCTCATATACTACACTGCCCATCCACCTGAGAATCTCAAACGGGCCACTAAACCTCGGACTCAACTTGCTATGCCTGCCAAAACTGACCACGCCTCGCGTAGGTGAAACCTTGAGAAATACATGCTCACCAACCTCAAACTCTAAGTCATTCCTTCTTTTGTCGGCGTAGCTCTTCTGCCTATCTTGCGCTGCAACCAATCTCAGCCTGATAAGTTGAATCTTATCCGAAGTCTCCTGCACCAACTCCGGACCAACCAACTGCCTATCACTTGTCTCCTCCCAGCACAAAGGAGATCTACAGGGTCGACCATACAAAGCCTCGAATGGAGCCATACCAATGCTCGCATGAAAACTGTTGTTGTAGGCGAACTCCACAAGAGGTAGATGACATTCCCAATTGTCACGTCCCGAGAATTATGCAGCGGATAGTATTAATTCGAGTCGATATTCCAAGACGTGGACAGTCGGCAAATAAGCCTCTAGCTAGCGCGCACTAAATGTATATCAACACAACATCACAATAGGGCCCATATGTTGAACTCAATATAAATTGTAATCAAATCTCAGCTCATTGTATTTCAAATAGAAACTATTACAGGACTAAGACTCAATGAAAGGAAAGTACATAATACTTCTCACTTCCTGCTACATGTTCTAACTCCCAAAGCAAATTACTATAACTAGACTAATAGTTGGAACGCTCATCACTCGGACACATTCCCATCCTCGACTTGCTCTTCCTCTTGAACTTCATAGTCACCTAGATGGGGTAAAAGTAGGGAATGAGAAAACTAGCCCAGTATGATTTATATCTCAATGTGCGGGCAATGATATAAGTGATTAACATTTTAGAACTAGGCAAGTACGATGAATGATATGCAAGTACGAATAAAACTCGTTAAAACATGATATATAAAACAAGCTAGAGAGAGTGATTATGATAGAACGAGATTTGTGAACAAGATGACAAGATCGAACTAGCAATAGATCACTTTGTACAAGCACGCAAGAATTCAGTTGATGCCAAGAACGCAAGATATCACTAATTGCATTAAATGCAGAATGGCCATATCAAGCAAGCAAGCAAGTAAGATTTCACAAGCACGATCAAGTAACACTAATCAGGCACGTAGACACCTATGTACACCAAGAAAAGATCCATCAAGAATGTACACCAGGAAACGTGTATGTGGTTATGTATCTATCATTCAACAAGCAAGAAAGTACTCCCAGCGCAGATGCAACGCCAGTAATCATTATACCCATGGTTAACAGTATATCTATGACTCGCCATCATTGGGGCTAGATTGGAGCCCTTGGACACACGCCGTGCCCTGTCAGCATCTCATGTAAATTTTTAAATGTAGATACCCACAGTCATTAATAATGGCCAATGAGAGTTTCAAAACGTAGCATGTGTAATGTCATGTTCATGATGATGATGAAAAGAAGTAATAATTAAATTGAACATGATTTCATGAGAACAATGGTCAAGAGATAAATTCGGCAGCATAACGGTACAATTTATACTTTCGTTCAATCTTTACATTAATGGCTTTAGTCTAGTTTGTAAGTCACACTCACGAGATCAAGAAGAGAAAGGAAGTGCACGCTATCTCCAGGGAACTTCAATGGTACAACCAACTCGTCGGCCATGTGGGAATCCATGGTCAGAGGAGATTTACGGAGGCCTTGGTGAAAAGGTCGCTAGTCTACCGATTGGAATGACCGGTAGAGAGTTTCCAATTTCCCAAGAAAAGGCTACCTAACAGTGCTAGTGTGTAGTGCGGTACGCGTGTCTCAATTCTCAAACCATCGGTCTCAAACTCGCAGGAAGCACTTGACAATATAACATGGAATAAAACTATGCACTTTAACAAGTCATGGTTTGCAAGATTTTATGATAACCATTATCATTTAAACGTGGAAGAACAGTAGGAAGATTAAATCACAAGAAACATGAATGGATCATAACATTTAAGGAGCACTTAGAATAGCATTCATGTAATTAAAGCTTTTAAATGGGTTAATCAATTTTTAAGCCATTAAATAACAATCATGTAATGCTCAGACCCAAGACATGCAACTTACATAGTAAATATCATATTTAAACAGATCTTGGGTATATGCGGAAAACTATGCATGAAAACACGTGGTTTCAGGTAAAGTTCTGAGATCGCGACATATCCCTATAAGGAAGGCGACAGGGTCGTCAGATCAGGCAGGCAGAAGGCGACATGGGTACTGTCGCAACCAAAATGTGACAGAGGTAATGTCGCGACCCGACCTCAGAATGCGACATATCGGGCCGTCGCGTTCACAGGGTCTGCGCCTGAGCCCGACATGGATCTGACATGCTCTTGGTTCAGACTACCATGATTTGACATAGGGTGATATTCATGAAACGCCTATATCTCTCTATATGCTGATCTTTAGACAAAACTCACAACATAGAAAATGTCGAGGACATTGATTTAAAGAACTTTTGTGTTGTGGGCTGGGTCTGAATCGGTCTCTAATTGCATGAAATACAGGAAGAATATGGTAAAGCCCTAAACATGCATGACTTCATGGCGACTTACATGTTAGACTTATAACATGAGATATACTGATATTTGGACAAAACTTCTAACATAAAATATGACAAGGACAACTAGTATAAGAACTTTGTTGTTGGGGTTTTAATCTAATTCGGTCTTGAACCTTGTGAAAAACATGAGTAAGTGAAAGTTAAATGCAACCAGAAAACGCAGTATCATGCATGACTCTATTACGAAGTTTATAACTCTCTAAATAATGATCTTTAAGCAAAACATTTAACATGAAAGATGACCAATCGATTAATACAAGAACTTTCATGTTGTAGACTTGACCTACTTCGGTCTTAAATCTCAAGCAAAACAGGAAGAACCTAAGGCTAACTGCAAACCCGAAAACACAGTATTATGCATGACTCTCTTACGGGTTCATAACTCTCTAACTAAAGAGTTTTAGACAAAACGTTGAACATGAAATATGATAGCGACTACAAGTAGAAGAACTTTTAGGTTGATGATTTAGTCTAATTCGGTCTCAAATCGTGTGAATAATAAGAAGAACGGGAAAAGCTCTAACAGTGCGCGACTTTGGCACAACGCTTATAATTCAAAATCTACTAAATAAAATTCAATGAAACCAGTGGGAAATGAAAGTTAACTTGATGCTCTACACATTGGTATAGGATATGTTAAGGTTTGGCCAGAGAAAACCTACCTTTGGTCGACTTCAAGAGAGTGGTTTGTGCAGATCGCAGCAGATGAGAAGGGGAAGAAGAACGACTTCTTGTGGTCGTTCCACAGCTCCTCAGCCACCAAGAGCTCCTCCACACGACCCTAGAAAGTTCTAAATTCGTTCCTAGGGTTTGGGTGAAGAGTATTTAAGTAACCATGGTGTTTAGGAGTCCTATTATAACTAGGAAAAGAGGATTTCGGGATTGGCATGTTTGGTTTCCTATTTTTGATGATTTCCTCCTCCCTTTGAGTGTGTGAGGTATTAGGAAACCTCCCCTCATAGTTAGGCACGAATTTGGATTGCCATGAATGCATGATTGCATCCCAATTCAACTCTAATTGCCTCTTTTTAATTTCAGCTTATTTATGGTTACGAATTTCTATGTATTTTCTAGCTTCATTTGATTTTTGGGCCAAATGTTGTCCATTGGCCCGATTATGATAATGGGTCATCAATATATAATGTTGGAAGTCTCTCCAACACTTTTATTTAATTTTTTATTGCGTCGTATTTCCGTGTTAACGGTTTTCCGACTTGTTTCCTTATTTAGATAATCAGTCGCAATAACTCTTAAACCTAGCCCAAATGATTTTTATTGAACCAACTTTCTTGATGGGTCATTAGAGGATATTATTTGAAGTCCATATATGATTTTTATTTAATTTTCTGACTCATCCACGTACGTGTGATAATGATGTTACGACTTATTCATGAATTACGATAATAAGTCGCAAAACACTTTAAACTTGGATGATCTGATTTTTCTTGGCACAAATTTCTTTGTGAAACATTTAGTAATAATATTTAGGGTTGATTTATAATTTTTATGAAATTTTCCGATGTGTTTTAGCACATACGATAATGGTACGTATGTTTTAAATACTCTGATATTATGGAAATTATTTATTTCCATTTATTTGAATTTTTATGTAATTAAAATTTTCGGGGTGCTACACCCTCCCCCACTTAAGAGAATTTGGTCCCCAAATTCATTGATCATTAATTGGATTTTGAAAGTTATGATCCTTGAGGTCGTTTCGGATTTAATTCTTCTAACTGGTTTCAACATCGTGGAGGTTAGTCCAACATCTACACCTATGGCCACCCATACTATTCATTTGGTTCCTTCCACTCCTGTTTTCCTTCCACGGTTGTTATAATTCCATCTTACTCCACCAAAGGAACTATGGTATAATTACTAGATTATCCCTTTCCAATTTCTCCTTAATGATCTCCCCCACTTAGAAATGTACCAATAAGAAAACATCATAAGATCAGTCTAGGCATTTAACAATCATACCTCCTTCCGGGAGCTCCGCTTGCGTTATTGCATTCACGCGTCCCTGACGCTTTACCACTTCTTAATTCCTTCCAACTTGGTCTTTTAACATAGGACAGTTGGGAAGGCGGTGGTCACGACTCCCGCATCGCAGGCAAGCTCCTGCCTTCTTCCAGCACTCTTCCGCTCTGTGTCCAGGCTTGTTGCAAAAGTTACAATATTCCAAAAATCGTTCTTTCTTCTACTTTGATCTTTTTCTCCATGCTATAGTCCTTCCCAGTGGTTGGCCTTTTGTTGTTGTTATTATTGTTATTGGGGAAAGTTCCAGTTGTATCGACTGCTCCCCTTTTTGTAAAGGTCGGCTTTGAGATGTCCTTTCCCCTCATGCCTTCCACCTTAGCCCTAGTATCTTCTACCAGTTGAGCTCTTTGGACCATCTCAGTGTATGTTTGAATGTTGTGTGGTCCGAGCCTTTCAATGAACATAGGCCTGAGCCCGTCCATGAAACGGTTAGCCTTTAATCTTTCTGTTCCCACCAAATGTGGGGCATACACAGCAAGTCGTGCGAACTGAGCCTCATACTCAGCCACGGACATCCCTTTCTGTTTTAGTATGGCAAACTCTGCTGCCTTCTTCTCCTTGACTCTCTCAGAGAAATACTTTCCTCGGAATATCTCCAGGAATCCGGCCCACTCCAGTTCAGCTACGTTTGGCAGGTGGGCCGAGGTGGCCTTCCACCATGCTCGAGCATCTTTAGTAAATTGGAAAGTGGCCATGCCACTTTCTCTCTGTTGGTGCATTGCATTACTTGGAAAATCCTTTCTTTCTCCTCTTGCCAATTTTCTGCCTAATGTGGGTCAGGGGATCCAGAGAAACGAGGAGGGTTCAAACTCCAAAAATTCCGGTGCATATCACCGGCTCCATTCCTTGCAGCTGCAGCTTGATTTCCAGCCTGAACTACATTTTGCAGGGCCTGCGTAAGTCCAGCCACAGTGTCTTGCATAGCTTGCCACTGGTTGCGAGCCATTGCAGTTGTGTGAGAGTGTTATGAGGATTCTTGAGAAAAAGGATGGAAACCAATTAATGTCTCTAGATACATTATAAGAGTTAATGGGTAGGAGTGTTTAATTCTTTCTAACATATTCCCAGTCTCTACCCATTCTCACCAGGAACTGTATTTAATTTCTCATGACCTAGGTTCCATAGGTATCTCCTATTCCTGAGACATATCCTATTTGGTATTCCAGGCTCTGATACCACTAAACTGTCACGTCCCGAGAATTACGCAGCGGATAGTATTAATTCGAGTCGATATTCCGAGACGTGGACAGTCGGCAAATAAGCCTCTAGCTAGCGCGCACTAAATGTATATCAACACAACATCACAATAGGGCCCATATGTTGAACTCAATATAAATTGTAATCAAATCTCAGCTCACTGTATTTCAAATAGAAACTATTACAGGACTAAGACTCAATGAAAGGAAAGTACATAATACTTCTCACTTCCTGCTACATGTTCTAACTCTCAAAGCAAATTACTATAACTAGACTCATAGTTGGAACGCTCATCACTCGGACGCATTCCCAACCTCGACTTGCTCTTCCTCTTGAACTTCATAGTCACCTAGATGGGGTAAAAGTAGGGAATGAGCAAACTAGCCCAGTATGATTTATATCTCAATGTGCGGGCAATGATATAAGTGATTAACATTTTAGAACTAGGCAAGTACGATGAATGATATGCAAGTACGAATAAAACTCGTTAAAACATGATATATAAAACAAGCTAGAGAGAGTGATTATGATAGAACAGATTTGTGAACAAGATGACAAGATCGAACTAGCAATAGATCACTTTGTACAAGCACGCAAGAATTCACTTGATGTCAAGAATGCAAGATATCACTAATTGCATTAAATGCAGAATGGCCATATCAAGCAAGCAAGCAAGCAAGATTTCACAAGCACGATCAAGTAACACTAATCAGGCACGTAGACACCAATGTACACCAAGAAAAGATCCATCAAGAATGTACACCAGGACACGTGTATGTGGTTATGTATTATCATTCAACAAGCAAGAAAGTACTCCCAGCGCAGATGCAACGCCAGTAATCATTATACCCCATGGTTAACAGTATATCTATGACTCGCCGTCATTGGGGCTAGATTGGAGCCCTTGGACACACGCCGTGCCCTGTCAGCATCTCATGTAAATTTTTAAATGTAGATACCCACAGTCATTAATAATGGCCAATGAGAGTTTCAAAACGTAGCATGTGTAATGTCATGTTCATGATGATGATGAGAAGAAGTAATAATTAAATTGAACATGATTTCATGAGAACAATGGTCAAGAGATAAATTCGGCAGCATAACGGTACAATTTATACTTTCGTTCAATCTTTACATTAATGGCTTTAGTCTAGTTTGTAAGTCACACTCACGAGATCAAGAAGAGAAAGGAAGTGCACGCTATCTCCAGGGAACTTCAATGGTACAACCAACTCGTCGGCCATGTGGGAATCCATGGTCAGAGGAGATTTACGGAGGCCTTGGTGAAAAGGTCGCTAGTCTACCGATTCGGAATGACCGGTAGAGAGTTTCCAATTTCCCAAGAAAAGGCTACCTAACAGTGCTAGTGTGTAGTGCGGTACGCGTGTCTCAATTCTCAAACCATCGGTCTCAAACTCGCAGGAAGCACTTGACAATATAACATGGAATAAAACTATGCACTTTAACAAGTCATGGTTTGCAAGATTTTATGATAACCATTATCATTTAAACGTGGAAGAACAGTAGGAAGATTAAATCACAAGAAACATGAATGGATCATAACATTTAAGGAGCACTTAGAATAGCATTCATGTAATTAAAGCTTTTAAATGGGTTAATCAATTTTTAAGCCATTAAATAACAATCATGTAATGCTCAGACCCAAGACATGCAACTTACACAGTAAATATCATATTTAAACAGATCTTGGGTATATGCGGAAAACTATGCATGAAAACACGTGGTTTCAGGTAAAGTTCTGAGATCGCGACATATCCCTATAAGGAAGGCGACAGGGTCGTCAGATCAGGCAGGCAGAAGGCGACATGGGTACTGTCGCAACCAGAACGCGACAGAGGTACTGTCGCGACCCGACCTCAGAATGCGACATATCGGGCCGTCGCGTTCACAGGGTCTGCGCCTGAGCCCGACATGGATCTGACATGCTCTTGGTTCAGACTACCATGATTTGACACAGGGTGATATTCATGAAACGCCTATATCTCTCTATATGCTGATCTTTAGACAAAACTCACAACATAGAAAATGTCGAGGACATCTATTTAAAGAACTTTTGTGTTGTGGGCTGGGTCTGAATCGGTCTCTAATTGCATGAAATACAGGAAGAACATGGTAAAGCCCTAAACATGCATGACTTCATGGCGACTTACATGTTAGACTTGTAACATGAGATCTACTGATATTTGGACAAAACGTCTAACATAAAAGATGACAAGGACAACTAGTATAAGAACTTTGTTGTTGGGGTTTTAACCTAATTCGGTCTTGAACCTTGTGAAAACATGAGTAAGTGAAAGTTAAATGCAACCAGAAAACGCAGTATCATGCATGACTCTATTACGAAGTTTATAACTCTCTAAATAATGATCTTTAAGCAAAACATTTAACATGAAAGATGACCATATCGATTAATACAAGAACTTTCATGTTGGAGGCTTGACCTACTTCGGTCTTAAATCTCAAGCAAAACAGGAAGAACCTAAGGCTAACTGCAAACCCGAAAACACAGTATTATGCATGACTCTCTTACGGGTTCATAACTCTCTAACTAAAGAGTTTTAGACAAAACGTTGAACATGAAAGATGATCGTGACTACAAGTAGAAGAACTTTTATGTTGATGATTTAGTCTAATTCGGTCTCAAATCGTGTGAATAATAAGAAGAACGGGAAAAGCTCTAACAGTGCGCGACTTTGGCACAACGCTTATAATTCAAAATCTACTAAATGAAATTCGATGAAACCAGTGGGAAATGAAAGTTAACTTGATGCTCTACACATTGGTATAGGATATGTTAAGGTTTGGCCCGAGAAAACCTACCTTTGGTCGACTTCAAGAGAGTGGTTTGTGCAGGTCGCAGCAGATGAGAAGGGGAAGAAGAACGGCTTCTTGTGGTCGTTCCACAGCTCCTCAGCCACCAAGAGCTCCTCCACACGACCCTAGCAAGTTCTAAATTCGTTCCTAGGGTTTGGGTGAAGAGTATTTAAGTAACCATGGTGTTTAGGAGTCCTATTATAACTAGGAAAAGAGGATTTCGGGATTGGCATGTTTGGTTTCCTATTTTTGATGATTTCCTCCTCCCTTTGAGTGTGTGAGGCATTAGGAAACCTCCCCTCATAGTTAGGCACGAATTTGGGTTGCCATGAATGCATGATTGCATCCCAATTCAACTCTAATTGCCTCTTTTTAATTTCAGCTTATTTATGGTTACGAATTTCTATGTATTTTCTAGCTTCATTTGATTTTTGGGCCAAATGTTGTCCATTGGTCCGATTATGATAATGGGTCATCAATATATAATGTTGGAAGTCTCTCCAACACTTTTATTTAATTTTTTATTGCGTCGTATTTCCGTGTTAACGGTTTTCCGACTTGTTTCCTTATTTAGATAATCAGTCGCAATAACTCTTAAACCTAGCCCAAATGATTTTTATTGAACCAAATTTCTTGATGGGTCATTAGAGGATATTATTTGAAGTCCATATATGATTTTTATTTAATTTTCTGACTCATCCACGTACGTGTGATAATGATGTTACGACTTATTCATAATTACGATAATAAGTCGCAAACACTTTAAACTTGGATGATCTGATTTTTCTTGGCACAAATTTCTTTGTGAAACATTTAGTAATAATATTTAGGGTTGATTTATAATTTTTATGAAATTTTCCGATGTGTTTTAGCACATACGATAATGGTACGTATGTTTTAAATACTCCGATATTATGGAAATTATTTATTTCCATTTATTTGAATTTTTATGTAATTAAAATTTTCGGGGTGCTACACCAATAACCCTTCCAATCAAGCACTCACACTCTCAACATGTCTTCGAGTGTCTGAATCGTCATCTTGGACTGGCCATCTGTCTGAGGGTGAAACGTTGAACTAAGCTTCAACTGAGAACCCAAAGCCTCTTGAAGACCCTGCCACAGCCTAGATGTAAACTGCGGGTCTCTGTCAAAGATAGTAGACTTCGGCACACCTTGTAGCCTCACATTGCTGCCAACATACAGCTTCGCCAAGCTCTCCACGGACTGTTTCTTCTTCATGGGCAAGAAGTGCGCAGTCTTGGAGAAACGGTCTACAACCACCCAAATCGAGTCGTTGCCCTTAGCTGATCTAGGCAAACCTGTCACAAAATCCATGGTGATTGCTTCCCACTTCCATATAAATATCTCCATCTTTTGCATAAGGCCCGATGGTCTCTGACGCTCGGCCTTTACCTGCTGAAACACTAAACATCTGGACACAAACTCGGCCACATCCTTCTTCATGTCTGACCACCAGAAGGATCTCTTCAAGTCCCGGTACATCTTGTTGTTGTCTGGATGAATGGAGAACCTTGATCTGTGAGATTCTGCAAGAACTCGCTCACGAACATCCACAACATCAGGGACACACACTCGGTACTAAAATCTAATGGCACCGCCCTCATCACGAGCAATGCCTACCTTGCCCACCATCTCCTGAAGCCTAGGGTTAGCTCTCGGCAACTCAATCACCTCGTCAAGAACTGTGGATCGGATATATAATTGTGCCACAAAAGCCTGACACAATTGTGGCTCTAACTCGATCATAGCACATGTTGCATCCTCAAGCATCTTCCAATCCAGCCGAAGTAAGGATCTCTTTCTGTTAAGCGCATCTGCCACGACATTCGCCTTCCCTGGATGGTACTAAAGCTCGAAGTCGTAGTCCTTAAGGCATTCTATCCACCTTCTCTGCCGCAGGATCAACTCCTTCTGAGAGAAAAGGTACCTCAAACTCTTGTGGTCAGTAAACACCTCGAACTTGACACCATAAAGATAGTGTCTCCAGATCTTCAGTGCATGAACCACAGTCGCTAACTCCAAATCATGGGTCGGATAGTTACGCTTATGCTCCTTTAACTGGTGAGAAGCATAGGCAACTACCATACCATGCTGTATCAATACACAACCAATGCCTATTTGAGAAGCATCAGAATAGATAGCAAAACCCTCTGCACTACTAGGCAAGATCAACACTGGTGTAGATATAAGCCTCATCTTCAGCAACTGGACACTGTTCTCACAATCATCAGACCACACATACTTCACACCTTTCTTGGTTATCTTAGTCAAAGGTGCAGTAATAGAAGCAAAGCCTTCAATGAATCGCTTATAATAGCCTGCTAACCTAAGAAAACTCTTGATCTCAGATGGTGTCCTCGGAGTCTCCCACTCTAACATCGCCTAAACCTTTGTCAGATCAACAGCAACTCCAGCGCCTAAGATAACATGCCCAAGGAAGTGAACCGCGCGCATCCAGAAGTCGCACTTGCAGAACATAGCATATAGCTTGTGCTCTCGGAGAACCTCCAGAACATTCCTCAGATGCTCACGGAGTGTAGCCTCATTAGGAGAATAGACTAACACATCATCTATGAACACCACAACAAAAATATCCAAATATGGCCTAAACACCCTATTCATGAGATCCATGAATGCTGCAGGGGCGTTAATAAGACCAAATGGAAGCACAAGAAACTCATAATGTCCATAGCGGGTCCTCAACGCCATCTTTTGTTGGGTTGAGTGTGAATACAATTCATTTCCCCTCATATTTTGATGATGACAAGGTATGATTTTAATGCAAAGTAACTGGAACATGTTAGATACATCACACATGAAATAACTATATTCAAAAAGCATGTTTCCAAACACATTTATCATGTATATTCATGATAATACATTTGACTAATGATTTATGTGTTTATTTCTCAGGGACAAAACATTTATTGCAAGGGTAGTGTCGACACACCCCACACTGGTGTCAACACAATGCTCCCAGCCCTAAGCCAAAAGATGAAGAAATGGTCAACTAGTGTCGACACTAGACCAGGGCAGGTCGACACTAGAGACAGATCCCAGAGAAACATATCAACAGGCTTCTACATCAGGTCGACACCAGATGCAGTCAGGTCGACACTAGAGAGCCTTCCCAGAAGGCCTATTTTTCAGCTGACTACGGCAGGTCGACCTGAACTATCTCAGGTCGACACTAGATGGCTCTCCCAGGGAACTGTTTTGCCCAGTCTGGGACAGTGTGTCGACACACCCTATGGGCAGGTCGACACACTCCGAAAACTTTGTGACTTAAAGTTTGTCCTGGACACGTGGCACCCTAGGGAATTGATGGATCGGCCTTGGATCTTGTGCCCACGTACCCCAAGGGTACCTTTGGACTATTTAGGGTATAAATACCCTCCAATTGGCCATCCAACGTAAGAGAACCCTTTCAGAGCCTCCCAGAACTCCTGTTGGCGGCAAGAAGAGTTCTCCTCCCTGCTCCTGCTCTCCTGGTGATTCCTCAAGCCAATTCTCATCTGTCCAAGCATGAGAAGTGGAGTTTGATCATTGAAGATGCAATTGGATCACTTCAAGGAAGCAGATCAAGTGGAAGCAATCGTTTGAGAAGACTTCAAGGAAGATCCCAAAGTTCAGAGTGCAGAGCATCGGCCAGGGACTTCAAGAACTCAAGCCTCTTCCCAATTCGATCTTCTACAAGGGAGTATAGTTGAAGAGCAAGGACTTTCAATACAATTTGTCATTTCTCTTTGTCTCTTCTGAGTCATTGTGAGATTGTGCAAGAGTTGCTGCATAAGTCTCATGAATGAACTCTTGTTAGACTAGATCTATTGCTAGAGGATCTGAGTCTTGTGTGTTTTTCTAGCAAGTTGTTTGTGAGCCTTTGCGCTCAGTGGTTTTGAGTCTTGTACTCAAAGTGTTGTTGAGTAGTCTTGCTCAGGGTTCTAGAGTAGTCTTACTCTAGAGGTTGTGTGAGTTGTAAACTCAGGTTGTTGGAGTTGTCAGACTCCAGTGGGTGTGGTGTACCTAAGTTGTTTAGTGGATCCTCACTGTGTGAGGGGTGGATGTAGGAATCACATGGTGTGATTTCCGAACCACCTAAAAATCTCTGTGCATTGGTCTGATTGTGGTTTGAATTTACCTTTCGTTAGATGCATGCATAGGATCGTTCAAATTCATCTAATTAACTTGTTCCCACACTCTTTTTGCACAACTCACTCAATTTCTCTTCAGATCTGTGAAATTCATTTTTCAAATTGTCTCTGATTCAAAGAGTTTTTCTAAATCGATTAAGCTTCCGCAATAGTTGGCATAGATCTATTAACCCCCCCCCCCTTCTAGATCTTGTCCACATCATTTCTCGATCCTTCAATTGGTATCAGAGCGGGTTTACACTTGATCTGATTTGATCTGAGTAATTTCTGATTGTTCTGTGTGTCTTGATTGTTTGCTTGTTTGTTTGCTAAGTATCTCTTCTTTGCACCTTTTAATTGTCTTAATGGATTGAAGAGGGTTCATGGCTGAGGGTCACTCTATCAATAGGCCACCCTTTTTCAATGGGACAGACTACACCTATTGGAAGAATAGAATGCAGGTCTTCCTAAGAGCCCAAAACTATGAAATATGGAAGGTAGTCGAAGTAGGTCCCTATGAGAATCAGGGGGAGGAAGAGACCTGGACTAGGGAACAGATTAGGAGGGCCACTTTGAATTATAGTGCCATGAACATGATCCAATGTGCAGTCCACCCTAAGGAGTACTCGAGAATCTCAATGTGCAAATCTGCCAAAGAGATGTGGGATAAACTTGAGTTACTCTATGAGGGAACATCTCAGGTGAAAGAAACTAAAGCTAACATTCTTCTCTCTGAATATGAATTGTTTATGATGAAATCTAATGAGACAATTTCTGAAATGTTTGCCAGGTTTATGATAATTGTGAATGGACTAAAGGCCTTAGGTAAGGATTATTCAGATGCTGACTTGGTAAGGAAAATTCTACGCTCTCATTCTTCAATTTGGCACACCAAGGCCACAGTCATTGAAGATTCTAAAGATTTGTCCAAAATCTCTTTGGATGAATTGATAGGATCCTTAATGACTTATGAAATCAATCTAAAAAGAAATGAAGAACATATAATTAAAACCAAGCCAGTAGCACTAAAGGCCTCTTCAAGTAACAAAGACAAGAATCAGGAGAAAACCAGTTCTGAAGAGTCTGAGTCCAATGAGGATGAGATTGCCCTCATGACCAGGCAATTCAGAAAATTCTTAAAATATAGGAAAGGAAAAATTTTGGGAAAAAGAAATTCCCATCAGGTAAAAGAAATACTTCCTTTTCTAATGCTAATTCCAATAAGAATAAAAAATCTGATGAAATTGTCATTTGTTACACGTGCAACAAGCCAGGACATATGAAGGGAGAATGTCCTGAAAACAAGAAGGAGAAGCATAAAAAGATTCACAAGTTCAAGAAGCCAAAGGCCATGGCAGCCACTTGGTCTGATGAAGACTCAAGTGAGAAGGAAGAAGAAGAAAAATCCTCAAGTTCTAAAAGTGAGGAAATCTGCTTCATGGCGAATAGTTCAGATGGAAAGGTAAGTACATCTTTCGAAGACTATTGAATTGAGGATTGGCAAGATGCTTATGCTGAGATTGTTGAAAAATACTCTGTAATAAGGAAAGAAAACAAGCATCTCAAAAAGAAAATGGAAAACATCATGAATAACTATTCCTCAAACAAAAGAATTTGTGAATTAGAAAATGAAGTAACAGAACTTAATGAAGAAAAAGAAAATCTCCTGAACTTAATTGATGAGCTTAAGCTTGTCTCTCAAAAGGCCACCCATGAATTTAAAGGACTGTCTGAAAAGCTGGAAATGGAAAACAAAGATAAACAACAAAAGGTTGAAGAAATCAAAACCTTGGAAAACCAGCTAAAGGAAAAGGATGAAGTCATTGAAACCTTTACAAAAGGTAAGGACAATTTAGAGGCATTGCTGGGAGCCAAAATGAACTCCATTTCTCATGGACTAGGATTCAATAAACAGAAACCTAAGAAAGACAAATCTGGTGAGAAAAAGGATAAAGCACCATTGATTAAATTTGTCAAAGGTCCTAGTCTTGAGAACACTGAAATCAAGCAAACATCAAGCAAAACACCAAAAATTTCAAAAACTCAGAATCAAAAGAAGTCAATCAGGTCGACACAGTCACATGACAGGTCGACACCAGTCCACCAGAAGAAGGATTCTGTGGTTGTTGTGCCGATACCAGTCAAGGAGAGGTCAACCTGCTCAACATCAACAAAAACAAACCACAAAAACAAAATTTAAATAAAAATTTGAAAAATAAGAAAAATCCAAAGGAAGTCATTCATAAAAAACCTTGGACCTCCAATACAGCACATCAAGCTGATTGGAACCAATGGTATCATAACCCATGTTGGTATCATCCTCAATTCTTCTATCCAAATTTCTTGATGTACCAACAAAATCCTTGGATTCCACCTCCTCATCTACACTCTCCTCATATCCAAATGAAAAACACCCCTCCTACTAAAAACAAAAACACTGGTGTTTTCATTCCTAAGGGAAAGAATAAACTGAAAAAGACTGAGAACATCACTGTAATAAAACAAAAATAAAAAACAAATCAAATTTGGGTGAGAAAAGATTTGATGACAATGCTCAAACATTCTGATGGTCCCAACACTATTTGGGTACCAAAATCCTCTCTCCACTGATTGATTTTACAGGAAGGTCGTGCACCCAATTCGAATGTGTGGTTTTTGACAGTGGATGTTCACGACACATGACTGGAGACAAAGCCAAATTTTCATTCCTGATTGAGAAGGAGGGAGGTTCAATAACTTTTGGAGGTAAAAATAAAGGAAAGATCATTGGATCTGGTAAGGTTGGTCAGTCTTCCTCAAACTCTGTTGATAATGTTTTATTAGTTGATGGTCTAGATTACAATTTGCTCAGTATTAGCCAACTATTTGACAAAGGTCACAAAGTTGTGTTTGAATCTGATTTCTGTAAGATAATTGATTCATCAACTGATAAAATAATTTTTTTTGGAAAAAGGGAAAACAATGTTTATATGATCAACCTCAATAAAAACTTTTCTGAAAATCTTTGTTTTGTTGCTAATAAAGAGGAAATTACATAGACTTGGCACAAAAGACTTGGCCATGCAAGTTTCAGAACAATGAATAAATTGTTAAGGCTGAATTTGGTTAAGGGTCTTCCTAAATCTTTTTGTAATATTGAAAATCAAGTTTGTGGGATATGTGCCCAAGGAAAACAAACCAGAAAATCCTTTAAAACCTTCAATGAGGTACTCACATCTAGGCCACTAGAATTACTTCACATGGACCTCTTTGGCCCAACAAGAATTCTAAGTCTAAGTGGTAAGAGATATGGGTTTGTGATCATTGATGATTTTACCAGATTTACTTGGGTTATTTTCTTGTCCCACAAAAGTGATACTTGCCTTGAGTTCAGGAATTTCTGTACCACTGCCTTAACAACTTATCCATATAAAATCAAAAACATTTTGACTTTTTTTTTTATATAAAAGAACACAGGATCGGCGAACCAGCTAAGTGCACTACTCCCCAGAGGGAATAGTGTGCTCACTCCCCTGGTGTGAATCACTGTGCTAGAATATATATATAAGAAAGAAAGAGATGATACAAATCCATCGGGGCATACCCCTGCCACACAGACCGTACAAAGTCAATGAAACCCAAAACAAACCCCACCCAATACAAAGAAGTAAACCACCCAACAAATACATCAATGCCGGCGAAAACTAGGCAAACCAGCCTTATCAACTAAGATAGCCCCACGAGCAGGACGAGGCAAAGAACTCAAATCA
The DNA here is from genome assembly GCA_014218235.1 of Colocasia esculenta. Lineage (NCBI taxonomy): Eukaryota > Viridiplantae > Streptophyta > Magnoliopsida > Alismatales > Araceae > Colocasia > Colocasia esculenta. The sequence goes on from CM024757.1 coordinate 97,991,932, forward strand.
CTGAAAACCGAACTAGATGTGGTAGAGCAAGCATGATTAGCCAAGGAGTCCGCCGCTTGGTTACCCTCCCGAAAAATGTGCTTGAACTATGGCTGCATCAAATGTACCATGTGGAGAAGCCCACGCCACCAAGGAAAGACCGCCCAGTGGGGGAATCGGCCAGACTCAATAGCCTGAAGGGTGGTAAGAGAATCCGAATATAGAACCGAGATATGAATCCTACGCCTCAAAGCCAACCGAAGACCATCATAAACAGCACGAACCTCAGCAACAGTACTGCTGCCCAGACCATAATAAATAGCAAACCCACATATGAAACTGCCATGCACGTCTCGAATACAACCCCCACCTCCACAGATACCCGGATTGCCTTTAGAAGCACCATCAACATTCAAACAATAGCTTTGAGTAGGAGGGATCCATCTCACCTGAATGGGCATTTTAGTAGTAATCAGAACATTGAAATCATATAGCTGGAGGGTGGCGGCCTGGGAATAGGAGAGAGACCCAGAGAACTTGGCCAACGCCATGATGGAACGGGCGGCCGCCAAAGTAGATGTTTTGATAGAGGTGACAGAAGGAAGGACACCCTCCATCCGAGCACGACACCTGGACTTCCAAAGTTCCCAGAGCATAAGAATAGACGTAAATAATCCAGCAGAGTGTAAGGGCGAACTCATAGAAGATCCTGATAAGATACTCCATAACCTGATCGAAATACAAGCACTCCAGTTCATGTTGGCGCAGAGAAGGGGGGCTACCCAAGACCATAAATCCTTGGCAATAACACTGGAGACAAATAAATGGTCTAGGCTTTCCTGCTCATGAAGAGTACAAGCACACTTAGAGGCAAGCGGGATACCACACTCCATAATACGAGAATCAATCGGGACCGCCCGATGAAGCAACTTCCATGCAAACATTGCAGCACGAGGAGGAATAAGATGAGTCCATAACTTTAGCCAAGCACTGCGAGAAATACCAGAGGCAGAAGCAAACAAATAAGCCGATTTGACAGTAAATGCACCGTGAGGAGTAGGAGACCAAATAAACTTATCCGGCTGATCTGAGAGAAGATCCCGAACATTCTGTGGAGAGATAGTGAGAAAAGACCAAACAGGATGAGCCACATCCAATACCACCTCTCTAACCGAAGCACAAGGTGACGGGATGGGAACAGAGCCAGGCAAGGCATGAAGAAGGGTAGTATCACCAATCCAGGTATCCTGAAAAAACTTAACCATTGTACCTTCCCCACCAATCCACCTCATATTAGCCAAAATCACCTCTTTAGCTTTAATGAAGATACCCTTAGAGATACCAAAAGGAAAAGGAGAATTAATCTCACTGAGATGGGAATTCGACAAGAACCTGCTTTTGGCGTAAGAGGACCAAAGAGAATGACCATGCAAGATATTCCATATTTGCTTGGCCGCCATAGCCACTTGTAGATTATGTAAGTTCCGGAAATTCAATCCACCCTCAATATACGGCTTTTGCAGCGTAGACCATGCCACCCAGTGGCGCCTACGCTCACCATCCCCACTCTGCCAGAAGAAGTTAGCACAGATGCGATCTAATTGAGAGATAATAGTTTTAGGAATAGAGATCGAACTAGCCAAGTACACAGGAATACTCAAAAGGACAGAACGGATAAGAACCGCTCTGCCCGCCTGGGAGAGAATTTTGGCACGCCAACCAGAAAGCCTCCGAGTAACAGACTCAACCAGAAACTTGAAGTCTTGAACAACCAACCTGCCAGCTTTCAAAGGGCTGCCCAAGTATTTAATAGAACCAGACTGTGGAGAGAAACCGGTAACAGCAGAAATCCGAGACATCAAACCAGGAGGTGATTTTTCTGATAGATAAAAACAACTCTTGTGTGCATTCACTTTTTGGCCCGAACTACATTCATATGCACGAAGAAAGCGCAGTAACACTCTCACACCTTGGATTTCAGCATTCATGAAGATCAGTGTATCATCTGCATAGAGGAGATGCGAAACCCGCAGGGCACCTCTTGGTCCGCTGAAATATTTAATGAAGCCATTGCTGAACAGACTGGACAAGCCACGACTAAGAACCTCAGAGGCAATAATGAAAAGAATTGGAGCCAATGGATCACCTTGCCGAATGCCCCTGGTTGATTTGAAAAAACCAGAAATTGAACCATTAAAAATAACTGATGACCAACAGTTGGATAGAAGCATACCAACTAGAGAGGTGAACCGAGTGGAGAAGCCAAATTTTTGCATGACCTGCAAAAGGAAATCCCACTCCATGCGATCATACGCTTTAGCCATATCAAGCTTAAACATGATATTATGACCACGAACTTTACGATTAATATCCCTTAAGATATGACGAGCCAAAGCCACATTTTCCAGAATAGACCTCCCCTTCACAAAGGCACTCTGGTTATCAGAAATGATAAGCGGCAACAAAGGAGTGAGGCGAGTACAGAGAATCCGCGAGATAATTTTGAACACAAAGTTGCATAAGGTGATAGGACGAAAGTCACCAAAAGTACGGGGCACATCCACCTTAGGAATGAGAGTGATAAGAGAGGAAGAAAGACCCTTAGGGAGACAAAACCCTGCAAAGAAACCTTGCGTCGCAGCAATGACATCTTCACCAATAATATCCCAGCAATGAGTAAAAAATGACCCTGAAAAACCATCTGGACCAGGAGCACTATTACCGTTCATTTCAAAAACGGAGTTCTTGACTTCCTCAGCAGTGGGTGATAAGCATAAACTAACATTTTGTTCTGGTGTGATGATAGAAGGAATAACAGAGAGCAGATCAGGATCGACATCATGATGTTCAGAAGATAGTAATTTTTCGAAAAAACTTGCTGCTTCTGCCTTAAGGAGATCCTGATCCGAACACCAATCTTGCATTGAAGGAATTTTAAGCCTGTTAATATAATTTTTCCTCCTGTTGCATTTAACCGTAGCATGATAGAAAGAAGTGTTTCGATCACCACTAGCCAGCCAATCAACTCGGGCCTTTTGTTTCCAGAAAATTTCCTCCCTTTTCATGGCCAAATTAAGCCGAGCATTAGCAGCAGAAAGGGCCGAACGATTACCTGCAGACGGGCAACTGTCAAATTCCTGCTGCAATCTTGCCACTTCATCGTTCGCCAGGTGCACCATTTGATGGACATGGCCGAACACCTCCTTATTCCAGCTTTTAAGAAACACTTTAACCTCCTTAAGCTTTACATGGAGCCGGGTTAGAGGATTCACATCAACAACCCTTGACCCGGTCCAGACATTGGAGACACCCTGCAGAAAGGAATCATGCGTAGTCCACATATTCTGAAAGATGAAACGGCTAGGACCACGAGGTGAGGAAACAAAAGAGAGTAATAAGGGACAATGATCAAAGGCCCCCTGCTTAAGTGAGTAACAACCACATTCGGCCAGAGATCCTGGAATTTATCATTGAAGAAAAAACGATCAAGCCTAGCACGAATATTAGCCACACCAGCACGGTTATTATTCCAGGTGAATGAAGTACCCATATACCCAGCATCAAACAAGCCAGAAGCCGCGATGAAGGCATTGAAATCAATCATACTAGACATATTGCCAAAAGAGCCACCCAACTTCTCAGAAGGATGTGCAATACAGTTAAAATCTCCTCCAATTAACCAAGGGACATCCACAGATAAACCAAAGTGCAATAGGTCATCAAAAAGAATACGGCGAGAGCCAACATGACAGGAAGCATAAACACTTGTAATATAGGAGGAATAACCTGACGAAGAGCGAATTCCCAGAGTAAGATGCTGAGCAGATGATTCAATAATATCCAGAGGGAGAGAAGAATCCCAGAAATCCAAATTTTCGACTCATTAGCCAGATTACCAGCAAAATTATCCAACTTAAGAGAGGTTGCCATACGAGAAGCTTTATCCATCGGTTGTTTAGGCTCAAAGATAGCCACCAGGGAGGGATGATGATGAGAAACCAATTTCTTTAACCCTCGTTTAGAAGCTACATTCCAATACCCCGAATATTCCAGAAAATCACAGAATTCATATGGAAATATTTTTGTTCCTTGTCCTCCGATCGAGCTCTAGCTCTAGTAAAAACCCGTTCCCGTCTAGGTTGATTATCTTTTATGACAAATTCATCACCATAAAATTATTTTCCACATTAGCCACAGCTATCAAATCAAACCCTTCATCACAACCCGGGCTTGAGGCAGTCCAAGGTCAGGAAGATCAGAAATCATACCAGAAGCCGATAAACCGCTGTTACCTGTGTCTTGGGGAACAACCGCTATCTCAACATCAACAACCGGAGCTAACACCTCCATCTGAGAAGGCGAAACAGACTTAGATAAACAAGAGGTGTCCTGGAGAACATCTGGCTGCGCCAAAGCATCCAACGTCGACGCAGCATCTGCCGAGTCCAGCTGCTCAACGGGACAGGGAGCCGTGAAGGGAGCCATCACGGGTAAGACCTGGAGACCATCTGGCTGCGCCAAAGCAACCGCCTCCACTTGCGTCGACGCAGCATCAGCATCCCGCTGCTCGACGGAACAAGGAACCGCGGAGGGAGCCATCACGGGTAAGGAGGAAGTCGCAGCCACCAAGGAATTCTCCGAGGCTAAAGCATGTTGGACACCATCTGATGGCGGATCTCCAGGAGGCCCATGCACTCCAACCACAGATTTCCAAATCTTGGAAGCAGCTGGTGCAAAAACCCTAGGCTGGGTTTTTTCAACGTGCATGGCCTTGACGACCGTACGGCAGCGGCCCTCAACGTGACCCAAACGATTACAAGCACGACAATAATCCGGGATATTGACGTATAGAATCTCTTGCCAGAAACCATCATACTCACCCATCCCGATCCAGACCCTCTCGGGCCTAGGTTGAAGCAGATCCAACTCAACACAAACCCTTGCAGCCTTGGTATTCAACACAAGATCTGTAGCATGGGCAACTTGTAGAACCGGACCTATGTTGTTTGCGATAGAGGATAGCAAACTTTTCTGATATAGATGCACTGGAAGACCCGGGAAATCAACCCAAATAGGAAGGATCGACGGATCCTTAGACAGTTGGAACGTTGGAGACCACTTAAAAAATCTGAATAACTTACCTTTAACATAAAGGGATTCACGTAGTAGCACCCTCAAGAAATCATCATTACAGGTAAATCTGAGAAGAAGGTGAACGTTGTCCAGAGCACTGATGAGAAAAGGAGATTTGAGGCCACAGCGCGATACCAGGATAGATCGGATCTCTGGAACAGGAGGTCTACCAAACGCAGTCTTGGCCACCACAGAAAACTGAAAGGGAATCAAGGATGCGCTCATCTCTTCCTTTGAGAAAAACACTACAGGTTCACCTTGATCTGTAAAAGCCGGATCATGAATCTGAGTTGCCACCGGAGGAAGCTGGAGAGAAGCCTTGACAGCTTGAGCAAAGGAGAGCCCCCCCCCCCCCCCCCCCCCCCCGGAGGAGGAGGACCCCCCTCCGCCGCCATGGCCGGCCCAAGGGCCGGCGGGAGAAACCTAACGCCCAGAAAAACGCAGAGCTTCTCTCTCTAGAATCTAGAGAGAGAAAGTCACTTTGCCGTGAGATCACGTGCCCATAAAAACATTTTGACTGATCATGGGGGTGAGTTTGAAAACAAATCCTTTTCTGATTTATGTGCTGAACTTCAAATATTTCACAAGTTTTCTTCACCAAGAACTCCAGAACAAAATGGAGTTGTGGAAAGAAAGAATAGAACTCTTGTGGAAATGGCTAGTTCCATGCTCTTAGAAAGTAATTTGCCCAAATCCTTCTGGGCTGAAGCTGTAAACACAGCAAATCACATTCTAAATAGAGCTTTGATCAGACCAAAAATCAGAAAAACCCCCTATGAATTATTGAAAAATAAAAAGCCAACTGTATCTTATTTCAAAACCATTGGGTGTAAATGCTTTGTTCATAACAACATTGAAGAAAATCTTGACAAGTTTGATGCTAAGAGTCATGAAGCCATCTTTCTTGGCTATTCTGAAGTGTCAAGAGCTTTTAGAGTTTATTCTCTCAAAAACAAAAATGTTGAAGAGTCTCCACATGTTATCTTTGATGAAAATTCCTTTTCAACTAATAGTTCTAAATCTTGCAGGGAAAGACAAGACAGTGAAGAGGATGATTTCATTGTGGACTATTCACCAACTGTTGAGGAGCTTGAAGACATTGTTGAGAACTTGAACATCCATTCACCATCTTCAAGTGGATCAGGTAATGTTGCTCCAGATTTAAGTACCCCTCAACAGGTAATTTCTGAACATCGAATTTTGAGAGATCACCCATTAGATAATGTAGTTGGTAATTCGCATGATAGAGTTAGGACTAGATCATCATTCCTACATGCTATTGAAGAAGACCCACTAGCTCTAATTTCCCAAGTTGAACCAAAGTCAATTGATGAAGCTTTATCAAGTTCTGATTGGATTAATGCCATGCATGATGAACTTCATCAATTTGAAAGAAATCAAGTATGGGAATTAGTACCCAGACCTAGTGACCAAACAGTCAATGGCACTAGATGGGTTTTCATAAACAAATTGAATGAAAATGGTCAAGTCATTAGAAATAAAGATAGGTTTGTTGCAAAGGGGTATAATCAAGAATTTGGAATTGACTTTGAAGAATCATATGCCCCTGTAGCTAGACTAGAAGCAGTTAGGATTTTCCTTGCTTTTGCATCCTCCATGAAATTTAAAGTTTATCAAATGGATGTCTATGGATACATAAAGGAAAAAATTTTGTTGAACAACCTCCAGGATTTGAAAATGAAAAACATCCTAATCATGTTTTCAAGCTTCATAAGGCTCTTTATGGTCTTAAACAAGCTCCCAGAGCTTGGTATGACCGTTTGAGTTCCTTTTTGCTTGAAAAAGGATATTCTAGAGGAAATGTTGATCAAACATTGTTCACAAAAATAGTCAATAAACAAATAATTGCAGTCCAAATTTATGTTGATGACATAATATTTGGATCAACCAATAAAAGTATGTGTACTGAATTTTCAAATCAAATGAAAACTGAATTTGAAATGAGCTTAATGGGAGACTTACAGTTTTTCTTGGGATTGGAGGTTAACCAAACACATGAGGGGATCTTCATTAGTCAAACCAATTATGTCAAAGAACTCATGAAAAAGTTTGACTTCCAGAACCTCAAGCATTCAAACACACCCATTGCAATTAATGCTAAGCTAGAAGAAGACACTCTTGGTAAGTCAGTAGACCCAAAGACCTACAGAGGTATGATTGGTTCTCTACTTTATCTTACAACTTCTAGACCTGATATTCAGTTTAGTGTGTGTTTGTGTGCTAGATTTCAATCAAATCCTAAGGAAAGTCACATGTTAGCTGTTAAAAGAATTTTCAAATATTTTGTTGGAACATGTGATTTAGGAATTTGGTATCCTGCTAGTTGCAAGTTAGATTTGATTGCCTATTGTGATGCTGACTATGCTGGATGCAAATTAGATAGAAAAAGTACAAGTGGCTTATGTTTATACTTAGGTGGGTGCCTAATTTCTTGGGCTTCTAAAAAGCAACATTCAGTTGCTCTGTCAACTGCAGAGGCTGAGTATGTTACAGCAGGTAGATGTGGAACTCAAATTCTTTGGGTGAAACATCAACTTCTTGATTATAACCAAGAATTAGGTTGTGTTCCCATTCTATGTGATAACACAAGTGCCATAAATCTGTCTAAAAACCTCATTCAGCATTCAAGAACCAAGTATATTGAAATTAGGCATCATTTCTTGAGAGATGAGGTAGCAAAGAAATCCTTAGAACTCCACTTCATAGAAATTGAAAAATAAATTGCTGACATCTTCACCAAACCTCTTCCTGACAGTAGATTCTCATCTTTGAGGAGAGAGCTTGGCCTTTGTAAATGTCCATTTTCTTGATCTCTCTCATTGGGTTTGGGTTGAGTGTTAGGCATTTTCTGAGGGGGAGTTCTTTGCATCATTATTATCCTTTGCATCCTTGATTCATATTGCTCATATCTCTCTCCATTTCACTTCCATTTCTTTTTGACAATGGATTATTCAATTCACATTGTGTTGAACTTCTTGGTATATCAAATGGTGACTTGGAGAAGGACAAGTTATGCTTGTCTGGACACATTCACTATGCGAGAGTATATGTCTCCGCCAAGTACCAAGAAATAAATATGCAATTGTTGAGGGGGAGCTTTTATTGTTCAAAGAGAATCATTTCTGATTTCAAAAACTTGCATATCTTTACTTCGATGAAAAATTGTTGGCATCATCATCTCAGGGGAGCTAGAGAATTCACAAGTCATGTCTTTTGAAAAATTCAAAACTTTTCTTGCATTACATCAATTTCCTTGCATGATGTCCTCATTCAGGTGTTTAGAGTCTCAAAATGATCCTTTGAGTGATCTACTATATTTATTTGTCAACTCTCACCTATATTCTTCAAAACTATAGAAATTCAAATTTTTTTCAAAGACTGAAGAATAATGTGTGCCTTGATTTTAAACATTTCTTTGTTTGCAACTGATGATTGGATATAAATGATTTCTATCTTACAAAACTCTCCAAAATTGATAATTCAACAGAGCAATGGCACATATGCTGAGAAACTACACACCTTCACAATGAATGAAGTGCCATGTATGTCATGAGGCATTACTGCTATCTCTGTTCAAAGGGGGTCAAAATCAAAAATAAATGCAAAACAAAATAAATATGCCCTATACTTTTTGATGATGACTGAGTAACTGGAAATATTGACGTCTGAAAAATGTATATTTTCATGTCAAAAAGTTATCATTTACCCCTTTTAGACTTGATAATGAATAAATCTTTAGTATCTAGGGACTATGGTGTGTAAAAAACATTAGTTCTTGAGTGAACAAGATTTATCACATTTGATAGTTTGCTTCAAAAACAAAATGTCTATCAAAGGAGAATTGTTTAAAAAGAATCATCTCTATCCATCATCAAGCTGTTTTTTAAGAAGTTGTTTACTTTCAACACACTTGATTTCAGTCTAAAAGATGTTTTTTATTTCTTTGGATTTGAAGAATATGGTAGTTTGTAGTTGATTGTTAGATGTATTATATCCCTCAAATCATCATTTTAATGACTCAAGTCACTGAATGCTCATATCCTGTTGGATGTTGTGTAAACTTGAATTGTGTTGAATTTTTGCAAAATATGACAAATGATTTTTTAAGCCTCTTAAAAATCCTTGAAATGATCATTCCACCCATTATTTATCATTTTAAAGGTGTTCCCAAGCTCACCAATTTTTCCCATTCTCATATCTTAAATTTTTCATCAGGCCAGGTCGACACTACTCCATCTAGTGTCGACACACTTTATCTCAGGTCGACACTAACCTCTTCTAGTGTCGACACTGACCCCCTGCCAGAGTAATTTAAGCCGTGGGCGCCGGTTAAGGGTCAGATTGTACCTGCGGGGTGTTGTACCTCCGAAAACCCCTTTTTGTTCTGCAGGTCGACCCGATGGCCGTCTTCCACCTTTGAATCCGGTGAGCATTTCACCTTCTTCCCTCCTCCAACCTATCCATGTCCTTCTTCTTTCATTTCTTCCTCTCCATCCTCTGCTATTCCACTCCATCTTGTTTCCATGGCACCCAAGCAGGCCCCTTGCCGTGAAGCAAGATCCAGGGCCACCGCTCGGCCCATTCCGGCGGAAGATGCACCTCCCACTGAGAGGAGAACCAAGAGGCGCCATGACCCTGCGGAGCAGCCAGGGCCTTCCTCTGCATCCCCTTCATCTGCTAAGAGAGGTAGGACTTCCTCTGGTCGAGGTAGAGGATCAGCAAACCCTAGACGAAGAATCTTGGTTTCTTCTCCTGATGTGTCTGAGGAATCATCGTCCTCTTCATCTTCTGAGGCCACCCCTTCCAAGCCAGTCAGTGAAGGGAAGATGATTTTGAAACCTAGGGCAGTTGATCTGACAGATACTTAGTTAGCAGCTGCATTTCCAGAAATTCGCAGTTTCTTCTCATTTCAGACTTGGTTACCCTTTATCTCTGAATTTCGGGTCATTTATCCTCGTCTTGTCCAAGAATTCTACATGAATTTGGAATGCACTGATGTAGGTTACAAATCTGAGGTCAAAGGTGTTGTGATAGATATGCCCACAGCCTTAGCAGCCACTCTGTTTAAAATTCCAAATGAAGGAGCTGATTACCATAATTTTGAATTCAATCTTCATGAAGCTTACACTATGTTGACTGGATTGCAAGCTGATGAGTCTGATCCCAAGCAGACACATGTCACCAAGTTCAATACAAACACCTTTCCACCTGTGTTGAGACTTATCCATCACATCCTCACCACCATCATAACACCTCAAGGTGGTGGGAGGGATAGACTCACAGATATTCAAAGATTTGTGATATATTGCATGAAAAAGGACATAAAGGTCAATCTCCATGTCATAATGTACCAAATTATCTCTGAGACAACCAGGAAAGACCTCCATAGGTCTCTTCCCTACGCTGCCCATTTGACTTCCGTCTTCAAGCATTTTGGTGTGTCTCTAGCTAATGAGAAATCCAAGCAGATTCCCAAATCCAACATTTACTGTTTCAAACATGTTCAAAAGTTTATGGGATTTAGGCTAGAGGGTGATCAGGTTAGGAGAGGGCCAGCTGTAGTTGAGGCCCCTGTGGTTCCAGAGGACCAGCCTCAAGCTCAAGAGGACCAGCCTCCAGCTCAAGAGGACCAGCCTCCAGCTCAAGAGGATCAGCCTCCAGCCAATGAATGCCAGCTTCCAGTAAATGAGGATCAGCCTCATGTTGAGAATGAAGTTGATGCACCCCTGAATGCCCCAATTTCACCTCAACTTCAGCCCTCTTCCTCACTAAACCCTGACATGGAAATTCCCTCTTTTTCTCCACAACCTCAAGTTCAAGCCTCCACATCCTTTGGTGGACCTTCTGTTCCACCAGAGTTGTACTCTTTTCTAAATGAAAAATTTGATGCCTTGAACACTTCTATTCAGCAAATGACATAAAAGTTTGAGTTGAAGGTACAGAGGTTAAAGAACACAATGTCTGCAAAGAAAAAGTAGCTTCAGACCATGCAGTTCAAAGGTTTAACAGGCTGATTGGAACATTGGCAGATGCTTCAATTGAGCTAAAAGAACATCAAGAGAAGTTGGAAATGGTTCTTCAGGGAATTTTGGCAAATTCCCAGGCTGATGTATTCAACACCAAAGAAACACTCTCTCAGATTTCTAAGACCAGATTATCCTTTGCTCATCTGGTAGATGACTTGGATAGCATGAAAAACTTATCTGCTCATATTGATGAAGAAATGTCTGATCTGAAAAAGGAATTCAAAGCTTTGCACAGACATGGTGGGACAGCTGGTCCCTCTTCATCTTCTCAGCCCATCTCAGCTGACTTCAGTGGGCTTCAAGCAACCATGTCAGAGAATTCAGAAAGAATGGAACATCTCTTACATACCAGACTCTCAACTATCCAAGCTCAAATGAAGTTCAGTTTGACTTCTATGGAGAAAAGATTGATAGATATTGAGACCATCTTGCTACCCATTCCTCCTCCTCCTTCCACCTAATGTCATTTCTTTTGATGATGTCAAAGGGGGAGAAGATAGCAAGAAAGAAAGATTGTAATGTCTTTTTGAAATGTGTTTTTTTTAAAGATTGTAATGTTCATATCTTGAATGAAATGAATAGAAACTTTTGTGTCTTCAATGTGATTGAAAATTCTTTGAATGAATGTGAATGTATGAATGCTTGTCAAGCTGCTTGACCTTTGTGTGAAAATAGCTCATTTCTAGTAACATTGTGTCTTTCATATTTGCAACTTTCAAATGTTACTAAAAAAATGTTCAAAGGTCTTTGACAAGCATGAATAAAAGGAAATGAAACATCACTCAGTGCCAATCAATGCTTTTCAAACTGAGTGTTAAATAAACAAAAATGCTTAAAATCACATTTCATCGAAACTTCACTTTTATATGGATTTAATGTTGCCATCATCAAAAAGGGGGAGATTGTTGGGTTGAGTGTGAATACAATTCATTTCCCCTCATATTTTGATGATGACAAGGTGTGATTTTAATGCAAAATAACTGGAACATGTTAGATACATCACACATGAAATAACTATATTCAAAAAGCATGTTTCCAAACACATTTATCATTTATATTCATGATAATATATTTGACTAATGATTTATGTGTTTATTTCTCAGGGACAAAACATTTATTGCAAGGGTAGTGTTGACACACCCCACACTGGTGTCGACACAATGCTCCAAGCCCTAAGCCAAAAGATGAAGAAATGGTCAACTAGTGTCGACACTAGACCAGGGCAGGTCGACACTAGAGACAGATCCCAGAGAAACATATCAACAGGCTTCTACATCAGGTCGACACTAGATGCAGTCAGGTCGACACTAGAGAGCCTTCCCAGAAGGCCTATTTTTCAGCTGACTACGGCAGGTCGACACTGAACTATCTCAGGTCGACACTAGATGGCTCTCCCAGGGAACTGTTTTGCCCAGTCTGGGACAGTGTGTCGACACACCCTATGGGCAGGTCGACACACTCCGGAAACTTTGTGACTTAAGTTTGTCCTGGACACGTGGCACCCTAGGGAATTGATGGATCGGCCTTGGATCTTGTGCCCACGTACCCCAAGGGTACCTTTGGACTATTTAGTGTATAAATACCCTTCAATTGGCCATCCAACGTAAGAGAACCCTTTCAGAGCCTCCCAGAACTCCTATTGGCGGCAAGAAGAGTTCTCCTCCCTGCTCCTGCTCTCTTGGTGATTCCTCAAGCCAATTCTCATCTGTCCAAGCATGAGAAGTGGAGTTTGATCATTGAAGATGCAATTGGATCACTTCAAGGAAGCAGATCAAGTGGAAGCAATCGTTTGAGAAGACTTCAAGGAAGATCCCAAAGTTCAGAGTGCAGAGCATCGGCCAGGGACTTCAAGAACTCAAGCCTCTTCCCAATTCGATCTTCTACAAGGTAGTATAGTTGAAGAGCAAGGACTTTCAATACAATTTGTCATTTCTCTTTGTCTCTTCTGAGTCATTGTGAGATTGTGCAAGAGTTGCTGCGTAAGTCTCATGAATGAACTCTTGTTAGACTAGATCTATTGCTAGAGGATCTGAGTCTTGTGTGTTTTTCTAGCAAGTTGTTTGTGAGCCTTTGCGCTCAGTGGTTTTGAGTCTTGTACTCAAAGTGTTGTTGAGCAGTCTTGCTCAGGGTTCTAGAGTAGTCTTACTCTAGAGGTTGTGTGAGTTGTAAACTCAGGTTGTTGGAGTTGTCAGACTCCAGTGGGTGTGGTGTACCCAAGTTGTTTAGTGGATCCTCACTGTGTGAGGGGTGGATGTTGGAATCACATGGTGTGATTTCCGAACCACCTAAAAATCTCTGTGCATTGGTCTGATTGTGGTTTGAATTTACCTTTCGTTAGATGCATGCATAGGATCGTTCAAATTCATCTAATCAACTTGTTCCCACACTCTTTTTGCACAACTCACTCAATTTCTCTTCAGATCTGTGAAATTCATTTTTCAAATTGTCTCTGATTCAAAGAGTTTTTCTAAATCGATTAAGCTTCCGCAATAGTTGGCATAGATCTATTCAACCCCCCCCCCTTCTAGATCTTGTCCACATCATTTCTCGATCCTTCATCTTTGACACATCTTCTCCCTTGATCCTCAACTGATGGTAGCCGGACCGCAGATCAATCTTGGAAAGCATGGATGCATTCTGTAGCTGATCAAACAAGTCATCTATACGCGGCAAGGGATACTTGTTCTTCACTGTCACCTGATTGAGCTTCTTATAATCAATGCACAGCCTGAGGGAACCATCTTTTTTCATCACAAATAGCATAGGTGAGCCCCATGGTGACACACTAGGGCAAATGAACCCCTTATCGAGCAAATCCTCTAACTGCTTCCTCAGCTTAGCTAACTCCGCAGGTGCCATTCGGTAGGGAGCCTTAGAGATAGGTGAGGTGCCTCGAAACAACTCTATAGTGAACTCTATCTCCCTTGCTGGTGGCAGTCTAGACAAATCATCAAGAAACACGTCTGGAGACTTCTACACAACCTCGATCTCCTCCAGGGTAGGTGACTGATCAGTCTTAGGAACTAAGACCACGCTACCAAGAAAAGCGTCACAACCCTTGTTCACCATCCTTATAGCCTTCATGGCGGAGATCACAAACCTTCCTGCTAGATTCCTTGACAACGAATGTGAGAACTCATCCTCACCAGGAATATGGAAAGTAATCTTCTTCCCTCTGCAATCCACCAAGGCATAGTGCTGCACAAGCCAATCCAGACCAAGTATGGCATCATAGTCCTTCATCTTGAGCGAGTAGAAGCACCCGAACAAGCCTCGTTCCTCAATGCACACAAGTAAGGATGGAATGCACTTCCTGGTTGCTACCGTATCTCTAGTGTGTGCACAGACAAGGGAACCTCTAACTCCTCTACCTCAACTCCAGATTCTGTCGCTAACTGCTTAGCAAACAGTTCGGAAATAAACGAGTGTGTAGCACCCGTATCAAACGACACTCGAGCCTGCACAACTGTACCTTTCGTGATATTCTCGGCCTGCTCTGTGTCCTCTTGAGCTAGTGAGAACACTTGGGATTGGGCCCGAGGCCTTCCTAGTCTCCCTGTCACTGATGCTACTGCTGCTACTGCCGCCACTAAGGCTGGCGCTCCTCTCTGAGCGAACTGCTGAAGTCTAGGGCAATCTCTGATCTGGTGCTCAGTGCTGCCACACTTCAGACACTTCCCTGTAAGCTTCCAACACTTGGTACCGCCGTGTGCCCTTCCGCAATGAGGACACATCTTCTTGTCGCAGGGCCTGAAGCTGGGTGACTGTGGTACAACCGCCTGCTGACTCGGAGCTACTACTGGACGCTGTGGTGATTGGTACACCACTGCCTTCTTCTTGTATTGCCTCTGGAAAGGTGGCGCTGACCTCTTCTGAGCTGCCCTCTTCTCCTCCATATACTGGTCCATCGCACTCTCCTGCTTGCATGCTGCGCTGAGAGCCTCATTTAAAGTGCGGTGGTCAAAAGCAACCAGTCTCGACCTAAGTGATGGTTTGAGCCCCATCACAAACTTCTTGTCCTTCCTTCGCTCATCTGCAACAATATGCGGAGCATATTTGGAAAGCTCGACAAACCTGGGCTCGTACTCCAAAACAGTCATGGAGCCCTATGTGAGAGAGAGAAACTCTTGCTCCATCTTGTCTGGATGTGCTCGGGGATGAACTTGCCCGAAATAGCCTCGTGAACTCGGCCGAAGTCACATCAATAGCATCATCCTCGTACCTCATACGTAGCACAGAGGCCCACCAAACATCGGCTCTCTCCTGTAAAAATACAACCCATAAGCACCATACAAACTAAAAATCTTAACCTTACACAAGTACATATACTCTAAGTACTTGTAGCATGTAAGTAGCCAGGCTAACTTTATCTTCTTCCGCACACTGATAGCCCGGAAGATCTTCTCCACTTCCCTCATCCAGCTCTCTGTCGAAAGGGCAGACTCTCCCCCTTAAAAGAAGGCGGAGCCATCTTCTTAAACCTCTCCATGATGGAGGGACCACCATGGCCATGCTCCTGGGGAACTGGAGCTGGAGCCTAAGCCTGAGACAACAAGCAACACATAAGCAATCATACATTCAACAAAACAGACTACTCCCTATTTAACAACTCTAACATGTGCCTGCAGCTGAGCCTGCAGTGCGGCCTGCATCTGAGCCTGAGTCTGCATTGCCTGAACCAGGGCTTGCATGAATACGCCATAATCCACAGGTGGTGGTGGAGGGAGTACCGTAGGACCCTGGGGTGCTAGGGCCTTCTGCTCACCCCTCTCCTCACACCTCTGCACGTCCTCTCGAGCCTAGGTACTACGCCTACCACGGCTCGCCATTGCCTGTAAAACAATTCACTCAGTTAGAATCTAAGTTTCTTAGTCCTAACCATTTTCTTAACTATCTTTAATCCATTATTAAGTATTTTCCACATGTATGAACTAATTCTATAAAGACTTTACAATATTTTGTAGATGATGGCTTATTCATGTACAATCTCAACCTGTTTCTCTGATACCAATCTCTGTAACAGCCCTCTTTATGCCGATACGATTATAGCAACCCACATCGATATAAAGGGCGTTGTCACAGTGGGACATGTACCCAACACAACACAGTAGGTAGAGATGTACATAAATAACAAAAGAAAGTACAACAGAATTAAAAGATAATCTTATTCCATCATCATTCACACATTCCACAGTATATATAGTAGTATGAAAATAAACCAAAGTCCACAATTATACAAGTCCATAACATAACACCATTGTCCACATACTAGTGAAAGAAAATACAGCCTAAACAAGTAGTCTCCACAAGCACAGCTACTCCTCTCGCTCGGAGTCACTCCTCACAATGTCCTCCTCAAGCACGGGGACACCTGCCTCACATGTATGTTAAAGCAGGTATGAGTCTTTACAAAGACCCCGCAAGCAACCCATTGGCACATCCTTACACATATCACATTCATGCTATTCTTTTAAACAACAAGAGAAGTTTGGCACATGGTTTGTCAAAATAAACAAGTACACATGAATAACCTATAACATGTTTTCTACACATGGTCTTTAACTTGATTCATGGTGTCAATTTCAATTCATATCATTTCATATTTCTAAACAAATAGATCATGGAATTAAGCACATGGTTACTAACAAACCTAGCATGATATCTAACACTATTCACATGCTTTTATATCACATATTCACATCCTTTTCTTGTTGTTTTAACATAAATAAAACATATTCACATGGTTTCACATCACTTCACATAGTAACATATTTACACATCACTCTCACATGAACACTTTGCACATTTACACATGTTTCACACCTTTACACATTATTTGTCGTGACACATAGCCCGAACCATCATAAAGAATCACACACATATCACAAAACACATACCCGTCACCTAGGCATTATAGTGACGAATCTTGGTAACTGCGCAGAATCGGAGAAGCCCTCTCCACCCTAACCAGTGGTACTTGTCCACCTCCAGGATTTCATCCTGATGCCCACAGGATATCAGATACACATTGAGCCTTCCCATATGGACTTTTATACAGTACGGCTCCACAGCCTTCTATGGTAGCAGTGTCAATTTCGGCACATATTTCAATTAAACACATTATCTCACGTAATCACATGATTAATATCATTTACATGCACTATTTGGTCTATTCATATGCAAATTATTTAAACATATATAGTTCAGTTTACAAACTTGTCATGACTGTCTAACAGTATCAAATCATTCATAACAGTACCTAAACATGTTGCAAATCACTGAAATTACATTCTCTTAATCAAACATGCTTAACATGGCTTTAATACCCTTTATAAGTGCAACAGTACCTACAGATATCAAAATAGTCCTAAATTTTAACTACAAACTCTACGCATGGAATATATCATATGGCTATTTTTCAGAATTTTCGTAATAGTATAATTATTTTTAACATTTAATACAGATTACAAGTAATTTTAGCAAGATATTACACTTTAACAAGATAGACAGTAAACAATCGGTTCTCATAGTTTTAAAACATGTAAATAGTAGCCGTAAGTTTATGAATTTTTTTTGAAACAATAACATGCATCAATTCTAATTATCCCGAATTTAACTCTATTAAATCGTGTATATTTCTTCATAACAGAAATTATATTAAATGTACTCATGATCAGAAATTCGATAGAAATTCATGGTTTGACCCTAAGACAATACCTGAACATCCATAATTTTTACAGCATGAGCAACATCCAAAAATTCGAAAATCATACCACAGAGATTAAAATCACAATTCTGTAAGAACTAGAAGAACATGGCAGCAAGGGTCTTGCCGTCAAGGTGGGTGTAGTACCCTAGGATTTTTTATTGAATTAAATAGTGCAATTGTGTAAGTTTTCTACATTTAGTTGTATGTTGTACTGTGTGGAATTTGGCGTCAATATATACTGACGTTGACTACTGTTAGCGGCATGATCGTTTGCCATTTACTATTTGTTAACGATAGCTTATTGTGTCATTTATTATTTTCTGGAATATTTGGTTTTTCGGACAAGTTAGTGGACGACCGGATCAATGGACGTCTACATCATGGTCAACGGCAACATGGGTTGACGTTAACCTGACTTGCCTATTTTGTTGTTACCGTTCCAGGCGAGAGATTGTCGGCCATTTCCATGCATTTAAGAGGGGGATTTGGTGCGTTTCTGATCCAATGGCTAGGATTAGGTTTGGGCTAGGCGTAGGGATCCTTATATGAACCGATTTTGGCCTTTGGGGGAGATTTTCGCACTGGTTGGGAAGAGAGAAAAGGCAGGCCGAGAGAAGGGTTCCAGAGCTTTGTTCGGGCAATCTGAAGTGTGCTGAACCAAGGAGGACCATCAAGCATCGAGGTTAGAAGCTTCTCCAAGCGGGCGAGCTGTGCTACAAACTAGTTCTGGGTGATTGAAGTCGGAGAGGAGGACTGCCTTGTAGCCAAGGCGGGCATCTTCGAATCCTTTTTCATCACTCCAAAGGAGGGTTAGAGTCAAGTAACATGGGAGATCGGTTTAGGATAGTGTATTCTTTAGTTTTAATATTTTTACAGTTTTTTAAACCATCTAAATAATGTGCGGGAAGGGGTGTATGTTTTGTTATTTCATGTGCAAGTTCTGTGTTTTCTGGACGAATGAACTTAACGTCCATATCGACTGCCGTTTAGTTTATGTAAATGAAAGCATCGACCGTCATTGAATTCTTGTAAACGACATTGTTTTAGACGTCTACTATACGTTAATGGTGCTATGTGCCGCCGCCTACTGATATTAATGACAGGATATGTGGCTGTTGACCTTGTGAAAACGCCACATATTTGGCCGTCAAGTGTATCAGTGCTATATTCTTTTGCAATTTAATTATATTTGCTCAACTGTGATGCATGCATGTATGAAGTTTCGGCCAAGTTATATTTGTGTGATTCAGTGCTGTTATACTATGAACAACTCATTGCAATGATGTATGGGCTATATGTGATTGTTCCTTTTGGATTTTATTTGAATTAGTAAAAGAGAAATGAAAAGAATGCAAGTATGATTCATGTGGTAATGTTGCAGTTAGGAACTGTAACGCTATTAGATAAAACTACAGACCTGCTGTATGAAAGTTTTACATGATAATTGCATGATTCTATCACTGTTATACCATGTTAAGTAGTTTATATTTATGAAGACTAATCATGAAAAATATTTACAGAGCTCAGAAAATCATAAATTTTGGCATGTTCGTGGTATTATCTGAGTCAGATTTATTGTCAAAATGTCGGGATTTTTAGATCACTGTGCATACTGTTATGATTTTCTGAATGGTAAAATGCATATAGAATTCAATAAACATGACATTGTATATACATGATGGATTTTGATAAAAGTAGTACCATGATAGGTTTCTGTTATACAGTAGAGTGTATATTCAGAACTGAGAAAGGCATGCTAGATGATATTTCATTATCATCATGATAAATTATGCATGAATGTTTGAAAGAGCATGATAGAATTGTATGAAAATGTAAATTGCATGATTGTATACATTAATGCATCTGAAATGAATTGGTCAATAAGACATTGCTATGATAGAGATAACTACAAGGAACTACACCATGGAAAGCCCCTATGGTAATGGTTCACCTACAGGAAATAACTACATGAATCCATGGGCAACGGATTAAAATCCTAGAGGTAGACATGTTCTATTGGTTAAGGTGGGAAGGACTTTTCCCAGTATTGCGCAATAACCTAGACTTCATCACTACTTTGTCTAGGTGATAAGTAAATGACTACATGCTACATGATCTCTATTAATTGTATGGGCTATGCCATGGCAACTACATGAACTAAATGACTACATGAACTACATGTCTACATGATACATGATCTACATGTTACATGCCACATGAACTACATGCCATTTGTTTTACATGCTACATGTTAAATTGACTTCTTTCTACATGATGAATTATTACATGTTACATGATATAGATTGAAAGAACTTAAAATTGTTTACATGTTACATGACATTAGATATATACCATTGATATTTGATTACATGCCATGCCATATGAACATATTTTAGATCGATTGCTATAATGTGAGATGTAAGTTATATATTACATGAATTGTTCTATTTCCATGATAAATAACCATGCTATGTAAAGAGTGATTGCTAAATGACTTAGAACATGTTGATAGGAAGAACTATATGATATCAAGAATGTGAAAGAAATATGTTACCATGTTTTAAACCTAGTATGTATTATATCTTGAACTGTCTTTCATGTGACTTGCTGGGTCTTTTAGACTCACACTTGATTAACATTTCAGGAGAGACAGAAGATACCCAGGAGTTAGTGCACTCTGACTCAGAGCGTGAGGACGTGGAGGCTTAGTGCTTAGCTTGAGAGTGTTAGAGTGATCATGTATGTGAGGAAAATATGTACCTTTTATCTTATGCATTTGGACTTATGGATTGTAATAAATTTGGACTATTGCTATCTTTCCTTTACGTTTTAGACTTAGTATTTGAATATGATGTTGATTGAAAATTTTGGTTCCATGTTCCGTTGCATCTTGTTGGAATTAAATTGTCATTTATGTATGTCTCAATATGTACCGTCTATTGTTGGATATGTTCCACTGTAATACCTCTATTGGATCCAATGTGAGTTGGAGTAACTATACTGGGTCTAAGAGGGGTGTTACAGAGATTGGTATCAGAGACCTTCCAGGTTGAGCATGTACGTAAATGGAATATCAACATTGTGTTAATATTATTAAGTCTGCATAAAGAGTTAGTCCAAGATTTATGTAGAATAATAGATTATTATAATAGATGCTTGTTTTGCAGACTATGGCTACCCGTGGACATAGAGGAGCAGGTCCCGACCCAGGGCGATGAGTCAGCGGAAGGTTTGTAGGCTCCAGCTCAGCAGACACAGGACCAGACAGGCATACCTTTGCCACCCCCACCACCACCTGTGGATTATGGAGCATTAATGCAAGGACTGGTGCACACGATGCAGACTCAGGCACAGACGGCAGTGTAGACACCCATTTCTGGCCTATGTGTTGAACCACATTTCTTGTCATCTTAGTGAGCCCCTAGTTGGTCACTCACCTTAAGCCCACTATTAGCCTTGTTTTGAGCCCATTAAGAAGCTCAATTTTATTTAATCCCGTCCATTATCCTTTTAAAAGATTCCTTGTGCCTTAATTGCCTATCATCCTCCCATTTGATTGGCCATTTATTGAGAATAATCGATTTTCATTAACGCAACATATCGTGGCGAAGCGTTCATCTTGTCGCGCCCCCTTTGCCGTCGCGACAGCCCATGCATATCCATGCACATGGCTTCCTAGTCGCGACACCGTTGTAGACACCCATTTCTGACCCATAAGTCGAGCAAAATCCCTTGTCGTATCATTGACGCCCCACGTTGGCTCATCATCGTCAAGCTGGCTTTCTCCGATCATGACATCATTTCCATTAGTTCATCGCCCTGGAGGACTCTTCCTGGTCCAATCAATCTCTTTCATTAAAAGCTCTCTAAGTATAAGTCCGATATTTCATCCCGAAGGCTGTGCATGGCTGATTGGACGCATTACATGCCGAAATGCAGAGAAGACCAGAAGGCGACAGGCCCTAGGTCGCCTTCCTGAAAACGATAGCCCCTATGTCGCGATCATAATTCCACATTTTAAATCCTCATAAAATCGCAAAATGACTCAAGTCAGCCTTCCATATGAGGAAGGCGACATATCGAGCATTCGCATTCAGAAGGCGACACCTAGGCCGTCGCGTTCAGGGCCTTAAACAGGAAACTCAATCCGAAGTCAATTTGGACCCATGCTATTGATGGTAATTGCTTCATTTGGACGTCCAAATCAAGTCCAAATCCTCTCAAATTCGGAGCAGACCTTCCTAACATGTTCCTTTCCGAGTTCCAATAGCCCTTGCACAGCCATACTTGCCCAGAGTCGGACTCTTGCCCATTATTCCTCTCAGACCCGAGTTGGTAATAATCACCCATAAGTACCTCGTCTCTGCATCTTTTTGGGCAAGGCCGGATTCTTTAGTTCGCTGAGCAAGAGAGCTTCATCTTCCACGAAGAGAGTTCCCCCTCCAGACGATCAGCAAGAGCCCTCCAGGGCGTTTTCCCATCGGCTACACAATCTCCTCTCCCTTCTTCTCTTTATTTCTTTGATTTCATGCATGCATAGCTTCATTTTCTTTCTAGTTTAGCATTAGATCACGACACACACACACCTATTCTTAACACCCACAGGGGTTAAAAGCCCCTATCCTGTGAGTTCCCCCCATAATAGTTCATGTTCATGTGCTTTTCATTGAATAGATCATCTACACACGAGTTCTAATGGATGTTTTGTTTGTTTAAATCACTTTGGCAGGTGTTTAGAGGTCAAACCAAGGTGAGGCTCTTGCCCCTCGGCCGGCTGAGGAGCAGAAGACGAAGAACCCAAGTCTCCATCCACTGAAGAAGAAGGCAACGACTGCTGTGTCGCGATCAAGAAGGCGTCGTTGCCTACGTCGCGTTCACGTTAAAGCATCGCGACGCCCACTCTGTCACATTATCAGGTACGCTTTCCTCTTCATCTTTCCTTTCCAAGGTAGTCATCCCTCCATCTGAACAACAAGAGGCGACTGCGTTGGTGGCGATCACGGTCAGTTCCTAATCCCTACACTTTCACAATCAATTTCAAAAGGGGATACAAATCCCGTGATTACAACCGTCGGCCATCGTTTTCCTCCAGGTCGTGTCCCTACGACATGTCACGACCACAGCCGCGGCAACAGCCTCCGCAACCACCTCCACTTTATCCTCCCATGGCCTTATCTCTATCCCATGCAACCTCCCAACTCCCATGGTCGCGGTTTGGGGTTGTGAGACTCTTTGGAGACCCCTTGGACTCTTCACCCACAAATTTTAATGGCCTTTATCCTTTATTTGGGTATTTATCATCTTAAGATGGGATTTTCTCTCTCTAACTCTATATAAGCAAGGCCACCTCCTTCAGAGCGAGGGGACCCCCATTTTTTTACCCCAAAGGGTTGCCGAATTTTTCAGTGATCTGGACTTAGCCCGCAACCCTTCCTCTTCTCTCATTTCCTCACCTCTTCTACCTCAAGTTATGCCATTTTGCTCATCCACAAGGCTAGGAAGGTGAGGAGGGCGATTCCTACTCCATCCAGAGGCTTTTGTACGAGACAACGACGCATACCACTCCAGGGAGTCGCCCCACATGGGGCTCTTTCTCTCCTCCCCATTCTTCTCCTTTCTTCATGCATTTTGCTATTCCATTTTCAAGATAGATTGCATTTCCTTCCTTTCCCACGTTTTCCCATCACCCTAGGGGTTTAAAAACCACTCCAGGTTCGTTCCCCCCATGCTCTCTCCTTCTCTTTCATTTTTGAATGGATACTATGCTTAACTCATTCTAACAGGGTTTCTTTCATTGTTTTCATTGTTTTAGAAGGCACCCAAGCGAAGTTTCATGAGGAGCTCTTATCCTCTGGCCGACCGGAGGGTAGGAAGAAGGTCCTTCATCACTTCACCCGCACTGCAGAGAACGCGACGGACGAGGGCGATGCGACAATCGAGATGCACCCTACAAGGGCGACGCGACTTCAGCCCATCGCGACGTGGTTCCACGTTGTGATATCAGTAAGTCCTCTTGTTCTTTTTTCCTTTTCCTAGCTTAGTTAGCCCATGCTATTTTCATCATTAGGCAACAAGTTACGTGGCGATCACATTCCTATTTCCATGATTCTATATTGAATACATATTTGCGTGTTTTGGGGGGGTCGCACAATCCCCGTGATTATAGGCAGCTGCTTTGCAAGCGCAAGTGCAGGCTCAGGTTAGAAGATAGGAAGCATTATCCAAGGTGTTGAATGAAATAATTTATCTAAGAACTCGACTTGGATGTAGGCACAGGCACCTGCTCACGAGGCAGGCTTTGGAGGTGTGTTGATGATGGAGCGGTTTAGGAGGATGACCCCACCTTTCTTTAAGGGGGACAGTGATCCTATCATGGCGGAGAGTTGGCTTCGGGAGACAGAGAAGATCTTTCATGCTATCTGATGCACAGAAGAGGAGAGAGTGACTTTAGTTACTTATATGCTACAGGTAAAGAATAGTTTTAGAAGGATTATGTATGTTGTTTGTGGTGCACCCTTAGACGTATCTACCTTCTTTTGCAGGAGCATGTCGATGTGTGGTGGTCGTCAGTACTACGCACACAGTTTGGAGATAGAGCTATGGAGGTTGCTTGGGCTGAGTTTGTCCGACTGTTCAGGGTGAAGTACATTCCAGAGCATGTGCAGGATCGCATGGAACAGGAGTTTCTGACATTGACCCAAAGGTCAATGAGTGTGCTTGAGTATGAGGCTAGATTTGCAGAGCTATCCAAGTATGCACCCCACATTGTGGCAGATGAGCGGAGGAAAGTGAAGAAGTTCATCATGGGGTTGAAGCTGTCCCTGAGGACTAGACTAGTAGCTTTTAGGCATCGATCTATGGAGGAGGCTTTGTCAGCGACATGCATGCAGGAAGCCGAGATGGAAGTGTACCTGGAGGAGAAGAGGGCTTCTTTGAAGAGGCCTAGATCAGCATTTCAGCGGCAGGATAAGAAGAAGAAGGCCCCGGCATTTCAGCATAGAGTAGTGGTACCAGCAAGTGTGGCAGCACCGACACCAAACAGAGGTACAGTTACATAAAAGCCCTTATGCACTCAGTGTGGGAAGTGCCATGGAGGAGAGGTCTGTTGGGTTACTTATGGGAGATGCTTGAGGTGTGGTGACAAGAACCACAAGATCGGATATTGTCCGAAGATGGCGCAGTAGACTGCAGCGGCAGCAGCACCAGCAGCAGCCAGACCGGCACCGAGAGCAGCAGGGAGAATGAGGGCTCAGGCTCGAGTGTTTGCTTTGGCGAGAGACGAGGCAGAGTTGGCAGAGCACGTCACAGAAGGTACAATTTTGATTATGGAATGCATGCTCGGGTTTGTTTGATACTAGTGCTACGCATAGCTTTATTTCCGAGAGGTTTGTGATGGTTTTGATGAAGGAGAGTGGTTTGGTTCCGGAAGTGTTGGAGGTTCCCTTGTCTGTTCATACTCCAACTGGGACTATGATGACTGGGCAGTGTTTTTCTTCTCTTCATGTGAATATTAAGGAGTGGGTTTTGCCTGGTAGCTTCTATCTGTTGAAGATGAAGGATTACGATGCTATCCTGGGCTTAGACTGGCTCGAGGAGCATTATGCCCTTATGGATTGCAGGAGGAAGATTATCATTTTCCAGATTCCTGGTGAGGAGGAGTTTGTTCATCCCTTACCCAAGAACATGTCGGGTAAGTTCGTGATTTCAGCCCTGAAGGCAGCCCGGATGTTGAGCAAGGGTTGTGATGGCTTTCTTGCTAGTGTGGTGGCATCTGAAGATTCAAAGAAGGTCTTGTCCGTGGAGGATATTGATAATGTATGGGATTTCAGTGATGTCTTTCCCGAGGATTTGTCTGGTTTGCCCCCTGCAAGGGAGATCGAGTTTGGTATTAAGTTGGTACCTCGCACAGCACCGATTTCTATTGCTCCTTGTCATATGGCACCAGCGGAATTGGCGGAATTGCGGAAGCAACTGCAGGAATTGCTTGATAAGGGTTTTATTCGGCCAGGTGTATCACCTTGGGGAGCACTTGTACTCTTTGTGAAGAAGAAGGACGGGTCGATGAGGCTGTGTATTGACTATCGCAATATCAATCAGGTAACTATTAAGAACAAGTATCCTTTACCTCGTATTAATGATTTATTTGACCAGTTGCATGGAGCTTCGGTGTTTTCTAAGATTGATCTTCGTTCTGTCTATCATCAACTCTGAATCAAGCCAGAGGATGCTTCTAAAACACCTTTTAGGACGACATATGGTCATTATGAGTTCTTAGTCTTGCCATTTGGTTTGACAAATGCTCCAGCAGTTTTCATGGACTTGATGAATAGGGTCTTTTGGCAGTATCTTGATTCTTTTGTGGTAGTTTTCATTGATGATGTGCTGATCTACTCACCTGATGAGGAGACTCATAGAGAGCATTTGAGGATTGTGCTGGAAGTCTTGATGGAGCACAAGCTGTATGCCAAATTTAGTAAGTGCAACTTCTAGATGAAGGAGGCCCATTTCTTAGGGCATGTCATCTCTGAAATGGAGTGTCTATGGATCCGACTAAGGTGGAAGTTGTCCATGACTGGGAGACACCGAGATCATTTGTTGACATCAAGAGTTTCCTTGGCTTGGCTGGCTATTATAGAAGATTCATTGAGGGTTTCTCTTCTATTGCGGCTACCTTGACAAGGCTGACTAGGAAGGAGTTAAGTTCGAATGGTCAGAGGCTTGTGAAAGGAGTTTCCAGGAGCTGAAGACTCAATTGACCTCAGCACCATTGCTTGTGTTACCCAATAGTGTGGATTCTTTCTCTATATACACAGATTCTTCGAAGATTGGGCTTGGCTGTGTTCTTATGTAGGGAGGTAGAGTTGTGGCATATGTTTCTAGGCAACTCAAGGAGCAGGAGCACAATTACCCAAATCATGATTTGGAGCTGGTGGCAGTGGTCTTTGCTTAGAAGATTTGAAGGCACAATTTGTATGGAGTCAGATTTGAGCTTTTCTCAGACCAAAAGAGTCTCAAAGATCTGTTCTCCTAAAAGGAGTTGAATTTGAAGCAGCGGAGGTGGATTGAATTTCTAAAGGATTATGACTTTGAGCTTTCATACCACTCAGGGAAAGCCAATGTGGTGGCAGATGCATTGAGCAGGAAGAGGCAAATGATGAGACAAGACTAGAAGATGTTGGAAGATGCTTCAGGATCATTGGCTGTTCTAGAACCGTAGTTGTGCAACATGTCCAAAGCTCAGTTGACCCTTAGATCTTCTGTTCATGATAGGGTTATTGCTTTGCAAAAAGATGACTCGGTATTGTAGGAGTTGGTTGGAAAGGCTGGCATTATTAGAGATGAAGATGGTGTGATTCGTTTGAATCACCGGATATGTGTCTCTAATGATGCGGATCTACGGAAGGAGATTTTGGAGGAAGCGCATAGATCACAGTTCTCTATTCACCCAGGCAGTGGAAAGATGTATAAGGATCTGAAGCGTTCATTATGGTGGTCTGGTATGAAGCGGGATGTTGCGGATGTTGTGGCGAAATGTTTTATATGTCAACAGGTGAAGGCAGAATGTCAGCGACCTTTAGGTTTAATGCAGAAGCTAGATATTCCTCAGTGGAAGTGGGAGCAAGTGATTATGGATTTTGTGATTGGATTGCCTAGATCGGCTAGAGGGAATGATTCTATATGGGTGATTATGGATAGATTCTCGAAGAGTGCTCATTTTCTTGCTATGAAGAAGAAGCAATCCATAGAGAGCTTGGCTATATTGTATATTGATGGCATTGTGAAGCTGCATGGGATTCCGAAGTCGATTATCTCAGATCGTGATCCGAGATTTACTTCTAGATTTTGGCAGAGTTTACAGCAAACTTTTGGCAGCCAATTGAAGTTGAGTTCAGCATTTCATCCGCAAACAGATGGACAGTTTGAGAGGACTATTCAGACGTTGGAGGATATGCTTAGCGCTTGTGTTCTCAACTGAAGAGGAGATTGGGAACGCCACCTAGCTCTTGTGGAATTTGCATATAACAATAGTTTCCATTCGAGTATAGGTATGGCGCCATTTGAGGCTTTATATGGGAGACCTTGTAGATCCCCGTTGTGTTGGGAGGAAGAAGGAGATCAGCATTTGGTTGGACCAGAAGTACTGCAGGAAACCTCAGCGAAGATCCAGTTGATTGTGCAAAGATTGAAGGCAGCTCAAAATCGTCAAAAGAGTTATGCGGATACGAGAAGGAAAGACTTGACTTTTGAGGTAGGAGATCATGTTTTTCTCAAGGTATCGCCAACCAAGGGTGTGGTGAGATTTGGGAAGAGAGGCAAGTTGAATCCAAGGTTCATTGGTCCCTTTGAGATATTGAAGAAGATGGGTAATGTGGCATACCAGCTAGCTTTGCCACCATCCTTGGCAGCAGTTCACCCAGTTTTCCATGTATCCATGTTGAGAAGGCATGTTTGAGATCCGGCTCATGTGATTAGTTATGAGCCAGTGCAGTTTCAGCCAGATTAATCCTATGCAGAGCAGCCTGTGGAGATTCTGGATCGGAAGGTGCAAGAGTTGAGATCAAAGTCCATTCCTTTTGTGAAAGTCTTATGGAGGAATTTCTCACGCGAAGAGGCAACTTGGGAGCTTGAAGAGAGGATGAAGAAGCAATATCCATCCTTGTTTGGTGAGTATTCTAACTCAATCTTCGAGGACGAAGATTATTTTAAGGGGGAGAGGGTGTGGTATCCTAGGATTTTTTATTGAATTAAATAATGCAATTGTGTAAGTTTTCTGCATTTAGTTATATGTTGTATTGTGTGGAATTTGGCGACAATATATACTGACGTTGACTATTGTTAGCGGCATGATCGTTTGCCATTTACTTTTTGTTAACGACAGTTTATTGTGTCGTTTATTATTTTTTGGAATATTTGGTTTTTCGAGCAAGTTAGTGGATGACCGGATCGATGGACGTCTACATCATGGTCGACGACAACATGGGTTGACGTTAACCTGACTTGCCTATTTTTGTTGTTACCATTTCGGGCGAGAGATTGTCAACTGTTTCCATGCATTTAAGAGGGGGATTTGGTGCGTTTCTGATCCAATGGCTAGGATTAGGTTTGGGCTAGGCGTAGGGATCCTTATAAGAACCGGTTTTGGCCTTTGGGGAGATTTTCGCACTGGTTGGGAAGAGAGAAAAGGCAGGCCGAGAGAAGGGTTCCATAGCTTTGTTCGGGCAATCTAAAGCGTGCTGGACCAAGGAGGACCATGAACCATCCAGGTTAGAAGCTTCTCTAAGCGGGGGAGCTGTGCTAGAAACTATTTCTGGGCGATTGAAGTCGGAGAGGAGGACTGCCTTGTATCCAAGGCGGGCGTCTTCAAATCCTTTTTTGTCACTCCGAAAGGAGGGTTAGAGGCAAGTGACATGGGGGATCGGTTTAGGATAGTGTATTCTTTAGTTTTAATATTTTTACAGATTTTTAAACCATCTAAATAATGTGCGGGAAGGGGTGTAAGTTTTGTTATTGCATGTGCAAGTTCTGTGTTTTCTGGACCAATGAACTTAACGTCCATATCGACTGCCATTTAGTTTATGTAAACGGCAGCATCGATCGCTGTTGAATTCTTGTAAACGACATTGTTTTGGACATCTACTATATGTTAACGGTGCTATGTGCCGTCATCTACTGATATTAACGACAGGATATGTGGCCGTTGACCTTGTGTAAACACCACATATTTGGCCGTTAAGTGTATCAGTGTTGTATTTTTCTGTAATTTAATTATATTTGCTCAACTGTGATGCATGCATCTATGAAGTTTCGGCCAAGTTATATTTGTGTGATTCAGTGTTGTTATACGATGGACAGGTCATTGCAATGATGTATGGGCTATATGCGATTGTTCCTTTTGGATTTTATTTGAATTAGTAAAAGAGAAATGAAAATAATGCAAGTATGATTCATGTGGTAATGTTGTAGTTAGGAACAGTAATGCTATTAGATAAAACTACAGACCTGTTGTATGAAAGTTTTACATGATAACTACATGATTCCATCACTGTTATACCATGTTTAGTAGTTCATATTTACGAAGATTAATCCTGAAAATTATTTACAGAGCTCAAAAAATCATGAAATTTGGCATGTGTGGGGTATGATCTGAATCAGATTTACTGTCAAATTGTTGGGATTTTTAGATCACTGTACATACTGTTATGATTTTTGAATAGTAAAATGCATATAGAATTCAATAAACATGACATTGTATATACATGATGGATTTTGATAAAAGTAGTATAATGATAGGTTTCTGTTATACAGTAAAGTGTAAATTCAGAACTGAGAAAGGCATGCTATGTGATATTTCATTATCATCTTGATAAATTATGCATGAATGTATGAAAGAGCATGATAGAATTGTATGAAAATGTAAATTGCATGATTGTATACATTAATGCATCTGAAATGAATTGGCCAATAAAACATTGTTTTGATAGAGATAACTACAAGGAACTACACCATGGAAAGCCCCTATGGTAATGGTTCACCTACATGAAATAACTACATGAATCCGTGGGCAACGGATTGAAATCCTAGAGGTAGACATGTTCTACTGGTTAAGGTGGGAAGGACTTTCCCCGGTATTGCGCAATAACCTACACTTCATCACTGCTTTGCCTAGGTGATAAGTGAATGACTACATGCTACATGATCTCTATTAATAGTATGGGCTATGTCTTGCTAACTACATGAACTAAATGACTACATGTCTACGTGATAAATGACTACATGATACATGATCTACATATTACATGCCACATGAACTACATGTCATTTGTTTTGCATGCTACATGTTAAATTGACTTCTTGCTACATGGTGAATTATTACATGTTACATGATATAGATTAAAAGAACTTGAAATTGGTTACATGTTACATGACATTAGATATATACCATTGAAATTTGATTACATGCCATGCCATATGAACATATTTTGGATCGATTGCTATAATGTGAGATGTAAGTTATATATTACATGAATTGTTCTATTTCCATGATAAATAACCATGCTATGTAAAGAGTGATTGCTAAATGACTTAGAACATGTTGATAGGAAGAACTATATGATATCAAGAATGTGAAAGAAATATGTTACCATGTTTTAAACCTAGTATGTATTATATCTTGAACTGTCTTTAATGTGACTTGTTGGGTTTTTTAGACTCACACTTGATTAACATTTCAAGAGAAACAGAAATACCCAGGAGTTAGTGCATTCTGACTCGGAGCATGAGGACGTGGAGGCTTAGTGCTTAGCTTGAGAGTGTTAGAGTGATCATGTATGTGAGGAAAATATGTACCTTTTATCTTATGCATTTAGACTTATGGATTGTAATAAATTTGGACTATTGCTATCTTTCCTTTATGTTTTAGACTTTATATTTGAATATGATGTTGATTGAAAATTTTGGTTCCATGTTCCATTGCATCTTGTTGGAATTAAATTGTCATTTATGTATGTCTCAATCTTTACTGTCTATTGTTGGATATGTTCTACTGTAATACCTCTATTAGATCCAATGTGAGTTGGAATAACTGATAATTGTGTTGTTATTGATGATAATCATGTTATTTTATTATCATATGGTCCTTAATTTCACACAAACTCATTGTCACTTTATTACAAAAAATGATAATTGATTAAATCTCTATTGTGTTGTATTTGTAGGATTAATGGGCCAAGAAATAAAGTGTCAAATGGGCTAATGGATTGGAGTGAAGCATGAGAAAATAAAAGAGAGATTCTATTAAAATATTCCTCCTCTATTTTTTAAAACAATTTCTCACTTTTAAAAATATTCTCCCTTATTTTCTAAAAATCTCTCTTTCCTTTTCTCTCTCCCCCTTTCTCTCTTTCTCTACCACTTTATAAACCTCTCCCCTCTCTCTCTTGCTATGAATTCTTTCCCTCTTCTCTCCCCCCCCTCTCTCCTTCTCCTGCGATCTCTTCTTCCTCCCTTCTCTTCTTCCTCTTCCCCTTCTCTTCCTCTCCCCGGTCTCTCTCTCGCACAGAAGCAGCAAGCAGCAAGCAAGCAGCAGCAGCGCAGCGCCTGGCCAAGTCGCCTTCCCCAGCCACGCACGCAGGCACGCCCGCGCACCTACCAGGCCGCCCTGCTCCCCGCGCGCGCCCCACCTGGCCCCGCGTGCACCCCACGCCCAGCCCGCCTGCGTGCCCCCACCTGCCGCCTCCACGTGCCCCCCCTGCGCGGCCCCCGCACGCCCCACCCACCTTGCATGCATGCAACGTGGGCCGCGCCGCCTCTCTCTCTTCTCTCCTCTCTCTCTCACGCGCTCTCTTCTCTCTTCTCTCACTCCTCTCGCTTTCTCTCTCTTATCTCTCTCTCGCCTCTCTTCTCTCTCTCCTCTCTCTCTCTCTCTCTCTCTCTCTCTCTCTCCTCTCTCTCTCACGCGCTCTTCTCTCCTCTCTCTCTCTCTCGCTTTCTCTCTCTTATCTCTCTCTCGCCTCTCTTCTCTCTCTCCTCTCTCTCTCTCTCGTCTCTCTCTTCTCTCTCTCCTCTCGCCGCCTCTCTCTCTCTCTCGTCTCTCTCTCCTCTCTCTCTCACGTGCTCTCTTCTCTCTCTCCTCTCGCTTTCTCTCTCTTATCTCTCTCTCGCCTCTCTTCTCTCTCTCTCTCTCTCTCTCTCTCATCTCTCTCATCTCTCTCTCCTCTCGCCGCCTCTCTCTCTCTTTTCTCTCTTCTCTCTCTTCTCTTCTCTCTCTCATTCTCTCTCCTTTCTCTCTCTATTTCTCATGTTTTCCTTATTATTGTAATTGTTGAGTTACGCTTAACTTAAACAACACATTGTTAATCCTTTTTATCTATTTAGTGAGTTGTAGTTTTTAATCTTGTTTCGTGGTCGTTCATCCACCCTTTATATTTCTCTCTCTAATTATTTACGTAGCTTAGATTTATTTAACGCAACTTAGTTTAAATATCACGACGTTATTTTCCTAACTAAAAACCGAACGTCTTCAACTCTAAAATCTAGTTCCCCGTGGATTCAACTCGGTTCTCACCACTTAACTACTGTTAAAATATTTAGTGTACACCGATTATTTGAGATTGTTAGTCACGTGTTTAACGACGCATTCGTGGGCTATCAATTTTTGGTGTCGTTGCCGGGGAATTAGAATTTTAGTTTTGATAATCTTGGTGTTATTTGTATATATTCATGCTAACATTTTCTTTCTTTTTGTAGGTATCAAATAAAAAGTGAAAAATCCCGAAAATTTCAAAATTAAAGAATCTGTCAGAAAACTGTCGCTGAAAGCCGAATCTGTAGGTAAAAAGTTCTGCTTTGGGAAGAAAAATCTGAAAATTGCAGGAAAATTCAAAAAAAAAGAGGGGTAAGTGAGGTGAGTTTCCTTCTCTCACTCTTTCCATTTGTTTTCATTTCCAAAAGAATGAGGGATTGCGTTGGAGGTAAGTACCATTAAAACCCTCTTGATTTAGTTTCCTTTTCTTAGTTATTTAGATAATTAATAAAAAAAAGAAAAAATCCAAAATCCAAAAAAAATCAATCACTTGAATCTAATAAAAGATGTCATGTCAAGAGTAGAAACCTTCCATCTTTAGGACATGCATCATTTAGACTTCCATCTCTAGGTAATTTTTTTTCTTTGAAAAGTTTCCTTTCTTGTCGAAGATTGCGGGAGGCAAGGTGAGAATCTCAACTTCTTTAAAAAGCATGATCATGCATTGCCATGCTTGCATAGAACCCCTTGCTTGATTTTGTGGTGTGCACATCATTTCTAAAATAATTTAAGGGCAATTTCCTTAACAAGATAAGGTGGGGATTTGATCACCCTTCCTTAGCCCACAAACCACAACTTCCTGCATCTTTTGCATTCCCAAGCCCAATAAAAGGCAGTAGACATTGAACCTAGGGTTCACAATGAGATTTTGGTCCACCTAGTCCCACTATCAAGTTTTGGAAACTGGTGTCTAAGGCTAGAGGTTAAGTGGCAAATGCCTAAACGAGAAAGTGGTTCTCTAATTAGGTCCCTACGGAAGTAGGGGGAGCCTCCCACTACCCCACCTCTTACTTGGCCAGTGGATATACATGTTAGTGGACTTAGGTTGGGTTTAAGTCACGTTGTGAGAAAGCTTACTTTTAGATCCCAGATCCCTAGGTCATTTAGGTTAATTGTTTGCAACTTATTTGTCTCTGCCTAAAAAAAAAAATTCTAAAATTGCAATAAAAAAAAGAGAGAAAAAGTCTCATCTTTCTCATTCACAATCATATGTGGGCCAACCCAGCACTTCATATAGACCATGGCCCAAACCAATTTTCATCTTTCATTCAACGTGGCCCAGCCTACTTTAAAAATACACATTTCTTGTTAGCCCACTATGAAAGTACATTCTCTAGGGTGGCCCAACTCTCAGATTTTACCCAAGATCAGGCCCGCCATGCTAATTTGTTCCATAATGTGCCATCTTTCACCCAAGCAGAAACACAATATTTTCAAGGGCCTTACACCTCCACTCCTTACCCAAAAGATGAACAATATGTCCCTCCTACAGAATTGAGTTGGCTTTACCAAGATCCACAAGGGGAAATTCAAGGACCTTTTCTTGGTGCTGAAATAATCTCATGGTTCAATGAAGGAATTTTTGGCATTGATCTGCCGGTGTGCTTAACAAATGCTCCTGAAGGCACATCCTTCCAACCACTCGGAGAAGTAATGCCACACTTAACACTTAGAGATCATCCTATTCTGGCCCAAGCCCAAAGTCCACCTATCCACAACTTTCAACATTGGGCCCAATGCCAAATTGATATTCATGACAAAAGCCATCATGAGGGACATGTATATCCACAGTCCACTTATACATCTCCCTCACAATCAGACCTCTTCGATGATCAATTTGGGCAATTTATGCAAAAATTCCATGATAACCAACAAATCTTTCAGCAAACATTTGCCCATAAACAACAAGAATTAGAGCAATCATTTTTCAAAACTGACCTCCTAATTGCGCAACTCATAGAAATCAAAAGGAGGAAAGATAACCAATCACCATGTCAACCCATTGACAAATATGAACATCATTATCTTGATTGTGACCAACAATTTGACTCTCAAATTCCATCCACAAATTCTCAGTCCAACATGATTGTGGACACGCCCACTTGGAAAATGAGAGATAATATTAATAAGTCAAATCAGGAGGAGATGGGTGCCACTAAAACTCAATCCAAAGTCATGGCCCAACATGAAACTGATCATCAAGAAGACTCCATCCATAATGTCATACTTGAGGAAAGCTCTAGTGAGTTAGCTGAACTCAAGTTGGGGGGAGACGAAAAAGAATGTCATCTAGATGTTGGGCCCAAGTTGATGTGACATTGTTTCAAGTGGGTGACAAAGAAGAAGTGAGTGTGGAGAAAGAGCTGGGTGTAATCATCAATCATTCTTATTGGGTAAGAGATGAATTAGCAATTCTGCCTAAAGTCCACATTGACTGGGTCTCTCTTGATGTTGAGAAAGACATAGAATTCCTACCTCACCCTAACCTTGGCAAATCCAACATGTTCATGGACATGCTATCACTAGCTGATTCGTCAACTACGCTTGAAGCTTTTAAGCATCCTTGTGTTGAAAGTCATAACCATTTCATTCCAGATCATGTTACTATTTTTGACACAAGTCAGCCTGTGGAGTTTAAACAATCCTCTGAGCATTCAGCTCAATCTGACCTGAACATCATGAAAGAGGATTTGAAAATGGAAGTTGTGGGTGAAAATGGAGAAAATAATAAAGTCCGCATTGATGTGTTCAACACATATAAAGATCTTAAGTGTGCAAATGAAAATTTCTTAATTGAAGATATGATCTTGAGTGCCTCAATTTCTTTATCCTTTACTGATCTGCTAAGTACATTTGGAACACTTGACCCACCATGGCTGGTGATGCCTTACAAAGAAAAATTTTGGCGTCAATTGATTGGGGGTGTTACGTGACCTTGTTACCCCCATGTGTCTGGCTGAAGACATTAAACTTAGCGCTTGTTGGGAGACAACCCAATATTTTTAGGAAAATTGATTTCTATTAATTTTGTTTTTATTTTATGTCTTAGGTGTTTGCTGGCCACTATCCTTTGATAAAGCTAGTATGCAACCACCCGCATGTGATCATCAGGTTGCATCTCTCCTTTCTTAACTTACATTGGCTTTATTCTATTGTCATTACTTTTATGCCATTGAGGACAATGTCATTTAAATTGGGGGGAGAGATAAGTTGTATTTCAAATTTTTGTCCCTAACATTGTGCTTCATGTTTCATATTTCATGCAAGAATTTTTTTTTTTTAGCTTGACTCATAGTATGTACTTATGAAGGTGGTGAGTTGAAGGGGTGAGTTAACTAGTTATATTTTTAGCATCTTCCTCAAAATACATATAAAATTTCATCAACACAGTAAAGTATTGTTTTGAGCTATTCAAATGGATGATGAGATTTTTACCGAACATTCAGGTTGATTGATTGATATTCTACATTCCTATTGATGACCAATCGTGCGGAAAAAGCTACCTGCCTACAAATAAATGTAAAAATGTGTGTAGTAGTGAAAAAAAAAAGAGAAACATGGAAAATGCCCCTGATCTTAGTAACCGGGCCTGTGGCACCTAAGGTAAGAGTTGAGGCTCGCGTCAAACGGTGAAGGGAAGTGCAGCACCATGTAAATGAAAAGAAAAAAAAAATGAGCATGAAAAAAAGAATTAGGCAGAGTGAAAGCTACCTGTAATTCGAGGATCGAATTTAAGGAGTGTAGAGTTGATACCATCCTTGAGTGATAAGTAAAAAGCCCATGCATCCTCTTATTAATGCTCAAACATTATACAAAAAGTCATGAAATTTTGTGTGTATCTTGAGGAACTGTCTAATGACATGAACTAACATATTTGCCTTTGACACTCTCGACTGGAACTTAAAATACTTATGACCAAGCATTCTCATTCTTACTTTCTTGTCATGAAGTATGATATTTTGAACTCTTGTTAGTCCCAATTATTCACTTGTGTGCATTGCTAAGGGACTAGCAATGAGTAAGTTGGGGGGTGTGATAATTGTGTTGTTATTGATGATAATCATGTTATTTTATTATCTTATGGTCTTTAATTTCACACAAACTCATTATCACTTTATTACAAAAAATGATAATTGATTAAATCTCTATTGTGTTGTATTTACAGGATTAATGGGCCAAGAAATAAAGTGTCAAATGGGCTAATGGATTGGAGTGAAGCATGAGAAAATAAAAGAGAGATTCTATTAAAATATTCCTCCTCTATTTTTTAAAACACTTTCTCACTTTTAAAAATCTTCTCCCTTATTTTCTAAAAATCTCTCTTTCCTTTTCTCTCTCCCCCTTCCTCTCTTTCTCTACCACTTTATAAACCTCTCCCCTCTCTCTCTTGCTATGAATTCTTTCCCTCTTCTCTCCCCCCCCCTCTCTCCTTCTCCTACGATCTCTTCTTCCTCCTTCTCTTCTTCCTCTTCCCCTTCTCTTCCTCTCCCCCGGTCTCTTTCTCGCACAAAAGCAGCAAGCAGCAAGCAAGCAGCACCAGCGCAGCGCCTGCCCAGGTCGCCTGCCCCAGCCACGTGCGCAGGCACGCCCACGCGCCTGCCAGGCCGCCCTGCTCCCCGCGTGCGCCCCGCCTGGCCCCGCGCGCGCCCCCGCGCTCAGCCCGCCTGCGTGCCCCCGCCTGCCGCCTCCACGCGCCCCCCCTGCACGGCCCCCGCGCGCCCCACCCACGTTGCATGCATGCAATGTGGGCCACGCCGCCTCTCTCTCTTCTCTCCTCTCTCTCTCACGCGCTCTCTTCTCTCTTCTCTCTCTCCTCTCGCTTTCTCTCTCTTATCTCTCTCTCGCCTCTCTTCTCTCTCTCTTTCTCTCTCTCATCTCTCTCTCCTCTCTCTCTCTCACATGCTCTCTTCTCTCTTCTCTCTCTCCTCTCGCTTTCTCTCTCTTATCTCTCTCTCGCCTCTCTTCTCTCTCTCCTCTCTCTCTCTCTCATCTCTCTCTTCTCTCTCTCCTCTCGTCGCCTCTCTCTCTCTTTTCTCTCTTCTCTCTCTTCTCTTCTCTCTCTCATTCTCTCTCCTTTCTCTCTCTATTTCTCATGTTTCCTTATTATTGTAATTGTTGAGTTATGCTTAACTTAAACAGCACATTGTTAATCCTTTTTATCTATTTAGTGAGTTGTAGTTTTTAATCTTGTTTCGTGGTCGTTCATCCACCCTTTATATTTCTCTCTCTAATTATTTACGTAGCTTAGATTTATTTAACGCAACTTAGTTTAAATATCACGACGTTATTTTCCTAACTAAAAACCCAACGTCTTCAACTCTAAAATCTAGTTCCCCGTGGATTCGACTCGGTTCTCACCACTTAACTACTGTTAAAATATTTAGTGTAGACCGATTATTTGAGATTTTTAGTCACGTGTTTAACGACGCATTCGTGGGCTATCAATAACTGTACTGGGTCTAAGAGGGGCGTTACAATGGGGCTCCAGGACACGATTTTTAAAATTTGTAAAAATACCTAAACTTTAGGGGACATGTCTAGGGATGAAACCCCTAAGTTACTAGCCTTTAGACAAAACTTCAGAAGATCTAATTTGGCGATGAAGCCCTTCTCGGCCAAGCTAAAGAGGTGATTCCTTCAGCCCCAAATCCGATCCTCACGCTTGCACAAATGATCTCCCGAAGTCAAGGGAGCTCCTTCACCTCCAGAAAAACCTTCCAGTCGAAGAAGATTGCCGGAGAAGCCTCCCAAACGCCAGATCAATCCTCTTAAAGGTCTGTCTTTCCTCTCACCCGAACCCTAGAAATCTATTTCTGAACCAAAGTGTCTTTCCTAGCCGAGATGTCTAGGTTATATAGGCTAAGAGTCAGGGTAAACCTAGTATTAGGAGTCTTGACCATTGGGGAATATGTTTCCTAAACAATCTCCGGAGAAAACAGGGCCGTTTCAGATTTGGAATCCTAAATGCAGCCGGAGAAGTAGACGACCACATAGCTACCGTCAACCTGAAATAGACGTCAATCGATCTTGACATCTAGATCGTCTGGCCATACAGTGAATGGCACAAAGGTTGTCGTCAACCTGCTCTTAACGTCAAGGGATGTTGACACTAAACCGAGATTTCGGGCAGAACACAAAAACATCAGACAGACATATATGAACAAAAATAAATAAATATTATATACACAAAATTTGAGGGCCTTAACTCTCTCCCCCTAAAAGAAAACATCGTCCTCGAAGTTAGTGATGATCAGTCCATCTCCATATAATTTGTTATTTATTATATGTATTTTTGTTGATTAAAAAAACCCTAAAAATTATGGTCTAACATCATTTTCTAAAGTTTATCAGCAGGTATCAAGTCAAACAAAATTAGTAAGTTGACAACACTCACTGTTCTGTGAAGTTTATTACATGAGTTTTTATCTAAGTATACATCGACTTCCACTAAGAGCTCACAATGATTACTATCTTACTGCTACATCGATTTCACTTAAACAACAACTTCCTTAGTAGAATATCGATTTCATAAAGAACATTGATTTCATAGAGAACATCGATTTCACTTAAGTATCGACTTCATATTTAGAACATCGATTTCAGTAGAACAACGATTTCATATGAAACAACGACTTCACTTAAACATCGACTTCGTTTCTACATCGATTTCACTTAAACATCAATTTCATATGAAACAACGACTTCACTTAAACATCGACTTTGTTTCTACAATGATTTCACTTAAACTTTGACTTCGTTTGTACATCGATTTCACTTAAACATCAATTTCATATGAAACAACGACTTAACTTAAACATCGACTTTGTTTCTACAATGATTTCACTTAAACATCGATTTCATATGAAACAACGACTTCACTTAAACATCGACTTCATTTCTACAACGATTTCACTTAAACATCGATTTCCGTAGAACATCGATTTCATATGAAACAATGACTTCACATAAACATCGACTTTGTTTCTACAACGACTTCACATAAACATCGATTTCGATAGAACATCAATTTCACATGGAACATTGACTTCACTTGAACAACGACTTCGTGTCAAACATCGATTTCACCTGAACAACGATTTCGGTTCAACATCGATTTCAGTACAACAACGATTTCACTTGAACATCGACTTCAGTTAAACAACAACTTTGTACAGAACATCGATTTCATTACATGTATACATGGATTATGTTCATGTCAACATGGATTACATTCTCGCGTGGATTATGGTTATAACTCAACATGGATTTCATATTTACATCGACTCTCTTTGTACACAGACTGTCTTGAAATTTTAACATCGACTCTCTTTCGTATAGTACAACTACTAACATTGACTGACAGTTTAGACGAAGATGAGTTGTCTATGCTTTATCATTTATTGTATGCAGGGATCCTGGTAGAAACGCACGTTGCAAAAATTTAA
Source organism: Colocasia esculenta (assembly GCA_014218235.1). Taxonomy (NCBI): domain Eukaryota; kingdom Viridiplantae; phylum Streptophyta; class Magnoliopsida; order Alismatales; family Araceae; genus Colocasia; species Colocasia esculenta. Next base: position 98,032,327 of record CM024757.1, read on the forward strand.
CAGTCAACCTGACAGAAGCAAGAAGAGACTCAAGCAATCTTCCTCTGTGTAAGTGTCTATTCCAGCATTTAATGGTTGCAGGTTCTCTTGCTCCATACTTCGGTCCAGACACTCCAACGTGCATGAATATGTGAGACAACGGATACTTCAACGATTCAAATCTTTCAAAGAAGATAAATAGAAGACTGGTGACTCCATGAAGAAAAATCTCTCTTCGAATAACCTTTCAATCTTTAATCCTAAAGATCTTAGTCACCTAGAAGAAAGATGAGCTTGCTCGTCCATTAAAACCTTCTTTAGCTCTTAGCTCTCCACAGCATCATGCTTAGCCTTTGAGAGCTTGTGTAGATCTAAGAGAAAGTTCTTTGTGTGAAAATCTTTTATTTCTCAGACTTCGCCTCAGATCAAGCAGTTTGTATAAGCTTGGTCTAGGGGTCATCCACATTTACTCATACTTCTCGAGTGTTCCTCTTCGGTTGTGAAGAGAAGACCTACTGTTGAGTGGGTGGTTATTCCCTTTGGTAAGAAGGAAGACCTGTTGCATCAGGTGGTTTAGTTCCTCTTCAGGTAGAGAAGAGAAGACCAACTACGGCTGGATGTGTAAGTGTCCTTAAGGGGGACTATACCCTTCGTTAGTGAAATCCCAAGTTGTTGCTTGGGGACTGGACGTAGGACTCCTTGTGACAAGAGATCCGAACCAGGTTAAAATTCTCGTTGTCTATGTGATTGATCTTCTTGTCTTTGCGTTATACTAACACTAACCATCGAACATAATGTCTTCTGTCAAAGTGTTTTTATTTACAGGAAAAAATTCTGAAAGAGAATTTTAACAATCTATTCATCCCCCCTCTGGGCTTGCTATCTGGGCAACAAGTGGTATCAGAGCCAAGTCTCTTCAAGTAAGTAGATCTGACGATCTGAAGAGCAAAGATAAATGGCAGCCCAAGGTCATGCAGAAGGACAATCTGTCAACAGACCTCTTGTATTTGATGGTGAAGAATACAACTACTGGAAGACGAGGATGGAGTTCTTCATTCAAGGACTTGATTTTCAGCTATGGACAATAAACAAAGAAGAAGATCTCAAGGTAACCAATAGTGGAGACAAATGGACAGATGAAGATAAGAAGAAGGTGTCCCAAAACAGCAAAGCAAAGAGTAATAGTGTTGTTCACTGAGCAAGAAAGAGTTCAACAGGATATCAGCATGTAAGTCAGCCAAGGAGATGTGGGACAAGCTGAGGCTCACATATGAAGGAACTGACAAGGTAAAGGAAACAAGAATTGATATATTGGTAGCTCAGTATGAGAGGTTCCAAATGCAGTTTGAAAAATCCATCTCCCAGATGTACAGTCGCTTCACAGACATTACCAATGGAATGGCTGGGCTAGGAAAGACTTATTAGACTGGAGACATGGTAAGAAAGATATTAAGATCTCTACCAACTTCATGGACTCCAAAGGTAACAACAATAGAAGAAGCAAATGATCTCAGGAGAATGTCCCTCAAAAAACTCATTGGGTCTTTAATGGCTCATGAGATAAACATGGAAAGGCTGGGGGAATCCTCCATCAAGAAGAAGCACAACAATGCTCTCAAGGCTACAGAAAACACTTATGGGGGTGAATCATAAAGTGATAAGATTGATGAGAGCAGTGAAGATGAAGAAGCCTTTCTGTCCAAAAGACTGCAACACATTCTAGCTAAGAAGAAATACTAGTCAGGAAGAAGGCATTTCAAGCAAGGTAGACAATTCAAGAGATCTGAAGGTAAAGAAGTCAAGAGATCTTAACCCATATGCTATGAGTGTCAGAAGCCTGGACACCTCAAGGCTGAGTGTCCAAAACTGAAGAAGACTGAATTCAAGAAAATGGACAACATGAAGAAATTTAAGAAATATAAGAAGAAAGCCATGGTTGCTGCATGGAACAATGAGAGTGACTCAGATAGTGAGTCTAGCTCCAGTGGAGAAGAAGAAGAAAAGTCCAACCTGGCCTTCATAGCAAATGTCGACGACAAGGTAACTTCTGACTCCTCTTTTACTTCATGTAATGAATCTGATTCTGATAGTTTAGAAGATGCTTTTAATGTATTATACAGTAAATTTAAAGACGTTCGTAAGCAATTAAAATCAGTTAAAGAAAAAATATGCATGCCTCGAAATAACCAACTCAGATTTAAAATCTGAAACTGAATAATTAGAAAAAACAAATTTCTGAACTAAAAAGAAGAAATGAACTACTATGTGAAGATGTAAAAACTAAAAATGAAAAGATATCAAATCTATAAAGTCAGGAAACAATAAGTAAACTTAAAAATGAAATTAACACACTAACAAAAGATAATGAATACTTGACAACCACAATTAAGAAATTCAGAAATGGAAAATCCTCCTTAATATTGAAAGGAGCAAGAAGATCAGGAAAGAAAAAATATGGTTTAGGATATGCTCCACCTGATAATGATAAAACAGTCATTTATCCTAAAATTTATTCAATGCCAAAATTTGTAGCTGAACAAAATCCTAACTATAAATCAAACACTAATAAAAATGATAAGCTAAACAAGATAATAAACAATATTTCCTGTTGCACTCATTGTAACAAACTAGGTCATGCTAAAATAACATGTACAACAAACATCTAAAATGGATTCCAAAAAGAAACTGTGTAGATGCTAACCAACCAGGACCCAAAAGAACTTGGGTACCTAAATTTCATTGATTTATTGCAGGGAAGCCTTAGAGCATCAAAGTGGTACCTGGACAGCGGGTGCTCATATATCAAAGATGAAGAAGGTACAGTAACCTATGGTGATAATGGTAAAGGGTGATAGTTGGTTGTGGATCCATTGAAAGCCAAGATAAAATCCTAATAGAAGATGTTCTATGCGTCAAAGGACTCAAGCACAACCTAATTAGCATCAGTCAACTGTGCGACAAGAGTCATCAGATAAAATTTTAGGAATCTAAATGTCTGATCATTAAGGATAGAATAACCATTTTTGAAGCCTGCAAAGAGAAAAATATGTATGTACTACATCTAGAAGAGTTGAAGGATCAAGACATCTGCCTAGCAACAAGTAAAGAACATAATGCTAATCTTTGGCACAGAAGATTAGGTCATTGCAGCTTGGATGGAATCAGAAAACTGATCAAGCATGATCTAGTGGAAGGTCTACCGAAGATAAATTCAAGACTAGACAACATCTGTAAACCATGTGCAAAAGGAAAGCATGCAAGATCCTCTTTCAAATCCAAGACAGTAGTCACTACCTCCAAACCACTAGAACTACTTCATATGGACTTGTTTGGACCAATGAGAACAACTAGTTTGGGAGGAAAGAATTTCGGATTTGTTATAGTTGATGATTATTCCAGATTTACATGAATATCATTTCTTGAGCATAAAGATGACACATTTGATAGTTTTGTGAAGTTCTGTAAGCTAGTTCAGAAAGATAATAAGTACAATATCATAAGTATCTGATCAGATCATGGAGGAGAGTTTCAGAATGACAAGTTTGCATAATTTTGTGATGATCTGGGGATTGAACACAATTTCTCAGCACCAAGAACACCACAGCAAAATGTAGTAGTTGAGAGGAAGAATAGAACACTTTTGGATATGGCAAGAACAATGTTATCTGAGTATAACCTTCCAAGATATTTTTGGGCAGAAGCCATAAATACAACTTGCTACATTATCAGTAGAGTCATGATCAGAACAATTCTGAAGAAGACTACATACGAACTGTACAAGCAAAAGAAGCCCAAGATTAGCCATCTTAGAACTTTTGGATGCCTTTACTTCATTCACAACAATGGTAAGAGAGACATTGGTAAGTTGGATCCAAAATCAGATGAAGGTATTTTTATGGGGTACACTTCTAAACCTAAAGGTTATAGAGTTTTTAATAAAAAATGTTTATTAATTGAACAAAGTGTGCATGTTATTTTTGATGAGTCTAACCCTTCATTGAGAAAGGAAATTGGCAGTGATGATGAAGAGGCAGAAAACCTTTCCAAGAAGCTGAAGGAAACAACCATTAAAGATGATGAAGATCCACCCTTGGAAGAACTGCAACAAAAAGATATCATTCATGATGATCTTCTAAAGGAATGGAGGTACAAAAAGGATCACCCAATAGATAACATCATTGGAGATCCATCCGTTGGGGTAAGAACTAGAGGTAATATTATTCTTTGTGATTATTTAGCATTCGTATTTCAAATAGAGCCGAAAAGAGTCAATGAAGCACTGTCTGATGAATCTTGGATTTTAGCCATGCAAGATGAACTTAATCAGTTCAAGAGAAATGAGGTTTGGTCTCTTGTTCCGAGACCATCAGATCATCCTGTGATTGGCACCAAATGGGTGTTCAGGAACAAATTGGATGAAGCTAGTGTTATCACTAGAAATAAGGTTAGACTGGTTGCTCAAGGCTATTTCTAAGAGGAAGGCATAGATTTCGATGAAACCTATGCATCAGTGGCTAGACTAGAGGCTATTCGAATATTGCTTGCCTATGCATCTATATTAGATTTAAAACATTTTCAAATGGATATGAAATCAACATTTTTGAATGGTAGACTAGTGGGTAGACTAGAGTTGTTCAGGCACAGGTGTGTCCGTCTCAATAGAGGCAGCAGCAGAACAGTTCTCAGCAGACTCCAGAGACTACGACTTCATTTACATCCTCTTCTTTAGGGACGTCATCGAGGTCGGGGTCTAAGAGGAGGTTTCGTCGTGACCGGAGACAGTCCTAGCAGAGGCAGCTTCAGTAGAGAGTGTCCAACAGCCTGTAGGGCAGCCTTCACAGTAGGGCCAGTGCTCCTTTGCTGGCAGGTGTTACTGGTGTGACCAGTTGGGTCACATGGCGCAGGATTGCCCCCTATTACCTCGAGACACGTAGTAGCAGAGTCAATTACGTACTCAGCAGCAACAAGTTCTTGTGCGGCAGCATTAGCAGACGTCGTGTAGCACCCCAAAAAATTCAGAGATTTAAAAATTTTAAATAAATAGAAAATAGATAATTTATGTATTATCGAAATGGTAGAACACATGTACCACTATCGTATGTGCGAAAACATATTGGAAAATTCTGTAAAAATTACAAATCAACCCTAAACATTATTCCTTAGTGTTCCACAATGAAATTCGTGCAACAAAAAATCCGATTGGCCAAGTGTACATCACAATGTGACTAATTATCCAAATTAGGAAACAAAGTCGGAAAACCGTTAACACGGAAATATAACACGAACATAAATTAAATAATCATATTGGAGAGACTTCTAACATCATATATTGATGACCCATTATCGGAATTGGGCTAATGGATCACTTTTGGCCCAAGAATAAAATGGAGCTACAAAATACATAGAAATTCTCAACCCTAATTGAGCTGAAAATAGGAGGAGGTAATTAGGGCAAATCCTAAGGCAATTAGGCTTTCTTAGCAACCCAATTTTGTGGGTAACCATGGTGGGAGGTTTCCTAAAACCTCACCCACTTTATTGGGGTGAAAAATCATCAAAATAAGGAAGGTGGAATGCCAAAACCGCACCTTACCTTTCCCTCACCCAATGGGACTTCTAAAACACACTAGATGCATATATACATGCCATGAAACCCTAGGGGATGAAAATACACATTGTTGGGGCCGAGGGAGGCTGTTCTTGAGCACCCAAAGGAGGAGGAAACTGCCCCAACTCGGAGCTTCTTCTCTGCTGCATTCTGCATCAACCTGTGTAGAAAGCTCTTCTTGGAGTCGACCAAAGGTAAGCCAAACCCTAACAAAACCTTGCAAAGCTTATACCCCTGGAAATAGGGTCAAGTCTAGTTCCTAATCCCACTTGTTTGCCTATTTTCCATCCAGTAGATCGAGAGTATTAAGTGCTCTCCAACAAGTGGTCTGAACAAGGACTGTTTGGAGAACGAGACTTTGTTAACCTAAAAGGTAGGTGATATTGGGCAAAATCTTAATAAATAATATACCAATGTGTAGATCATCGAGTATACTTTCATGTCCAAGTGGTTTCATCGAATTTCATTGAGTACATTCTGAGTTATAAGCATTTTTCCAAAGTTGCGCATGTTAATGACATTTTATGTTCATGTTGATTCTTGCATATCCCGAGGCTGATTTTAATGATTCTAAAACCATAGTTCTCTTCTATTCCATGTTCCCAACAAGTTTCATGTTGACACTTTTGTCCCAAAAGCCCTAGATTAGAAGTTATAAGCGTTTCATGAGTCATGTGTTGTTTTCTACGTTTTCGGGCAAGAATCCAAAGCGCGACAGGACCAGGCGATGCGTTTTGCATGCATGTGAATCACGGCCATTCCCTATGTCATGATTTAGAGTGCACCCCACACGGCTCTGGTGCCTCAAACTGTGGGCTGCATGGTTTTCAGCGCCCGCCTAAAACACGACGGGGACCCCCGTCGCGATTTAGCCCATTTTCCAGCCCAAGTTTTTCAGGTGATTTTTATATTAATATTTTAAATGCATTTCATGAATGCGACGGGGTAACCCATCATGATTCAAGAATAAAGGCGACGACAAAGGCCGTCGCGATTTGAATTAGTCATGTTTCGACTGTACACGGCATTATGAAAGACGTCGATTGTGTCCGATGCGTATTTCAAGACCTACCCGAGGACTATTTTACATGGTATTAAGTTCATGATTTGCATGTCTTGGTTCTGGCCATTTCATGAGGTCTGTTTAATGGCTTAGAAACAATTAACCCATTGAAAAAGCTATAACTACATGAACGTTATTCTAATTGTTCTTAAATGATGTGATCATTCAGGCAACTAGTGATTTGCTCTTCTCACTATTCTATCTTGCTATAATGATAATTGTTATATTAAAATATTACAAACCATGTATAGTTAAATGCATAGTTCATCTCATGTTAGCATGTTAATTGTTTTTCCGCAAGATTGAAACCGATGGATTGTGGATTGAGATACATACATCACTACACATTTACACTCATAGGCAGCCCTTTCTTGGGGAATTGGAAAATCTCTGTTGGTCATTCCGTATCGACAGACAAGTGACCTTTTCTCTAAGACCTCCATAAATCTCTGTACTCCGTGGATTCCCTCATGGAGACCGAGTTGGTTGTACCTTTGAAGTTCCTTGGAGATAGCGTGCACTTCCTCTCTCATCTTGTTCTCGTGAGTGTGATTTGAAGGATTAGACTTAAGCCATTAAAGTAAAGAGATAACTAAAGTGTAAATTGCACTGTTATGCTGCCAAAATTCAATCTTGACCATTGCTATCATGTTCACATAACTTGTTATACTTGAAATCATTATTGACATGACACCCTTTATAAGACGTCGAACCATTGATTATTGAATTGATAGTCATTAACCTTCATGACAATCTTGTTCATGTTACATGCTCTTGAACTCGCTCTCGATATGATAGTCTTGAACTACTAATGAGAATTGTCCTATGACATGATCGTACTTATGTTCTCGGGCATCATGATATGACATTCTTGAACTCTTGAAAGTACTCTCTTGGCACCCTTATAAGCTGTCGTGGCTCCTACTGTTTTGTACAGTTCTCAACTGTCTAGCGCTATAATGGGTCTTGTGACTCTACTGGACTTGAATGCATACTGCTGAGGGCACGGAGAGTGTCCGAGGGACTCCAATCTAGTCATGGGGGCAAAGAGCCACCCGAAAATACCTGTAGGGGCTAACGACGATGTCTGTATTTGCACCGGTTCTGACTGACTGTTCTGAGTTAGCTAGACATCTGACTGTTATACTATTACTAATAGTCTATTAGTTCAAACGTACTGCACTATTATTGTACTGCCACTGACTGTTATTGAACTGTTACTGTCTTGTTATTGAATGGCTACTGTCGTACTCTCCTATTGCACTACTGTTGTTCAATTACTGTCACCTATTATTACTTGAATGAAGTAAAGTACTTGCTCATCTCGTGAAAAGCACCTTATACCTTGATAGTCTAAATTCTAATGTCTCGATACATTCCTGTCTGCATGATATCCTGATAGCACTTTGTCATCGATTTCATCGTGTTTATCATTTAGCTTGATTACTCATACTTGCCCAGTTCTTAAAGCGTTAATCACTTATATCATTGCCCGCACATTGAGATATAAATCCTACTGGGCTAGTTTGCTTATACCTACCTCTTAACATTTCAGGTAGTAAAGATGAGGAGTACGTTTGATAATGGGACTTGTGTGTCGAGCGTGACATACACCATAGAGAGTCATTGTTTAGTTAGTTAGTGAGATATTAGTCATTATTGTAATTTTGTCTTTCCTTGAGAGATAGATTAGACTAGTAATAGAGAGTTGTTCTTATTTTGACATTGGAGATTGTAATAATCATTTATGATGAATAAAAGAGTTTGATTATTGAATTATGGGCTCTATTGATATTAGTCATTTGTCTATGGCTTTGAATGCTTGCTTGTTCGTCGCGTTCTCAATTAAATTCCGCTGCTAAAATCGGGGGTGTGACACGTCGAGTTCAGGCAGGCCGAGGACCAAAGATCGTGTCATGCACATGACCCGAGCAGAGGCAGAGGCGACTCAACTTGTGGAAGGTACCATGACTATTTTATGTTTTATAGCCAGAGTTTTATTTGATTCTGGTGCCTCCCACTCTTTTATTTCTGAGGAGTTTTTAGACTCCCTAGGAGAGCTAGACATCAGAGTGTCCAGTGAGCTTGTTGTGGAGCTGCCGATAGGAGATTTTGCCCTTACCTCGTACTATGTTGAGGAGGTACAAGTGCAGATGTAGGGTCAGAGTTTGCCAACGCAGTTGTATGCTATGCAGTTGTAGGATTTTGATGTGATTCTGGTTATGGATTGGCTCAAACAGTACAGTGCAGTAGTGGATTACAGGAAGAAAAGGGTGTACCTTCAAATACCTGGAGGAGTTGTCTTCTATTTCCAGGGTATCGTACCTCTTAGTTCCCATTTTCTGATTTCTGCTTTGAGAGCACAGAGGTTGTTGGCTTCTGGGTGCTAGGGTTTCCTTGCCACTACTGTATTTGTTGACTAGGTTCCTCGGGGTGTGGAGGACATTCCAGTGGTTTGTGAGTTCCTGAACGTCTTTCCAGATGAGCTACCTAGTCTACCACCAGACAGAGAGATTGAGTTTACTATTGAGCTTATTCCTAGCTCTGTACCTTTTTTGCAGGCACCATACTGCATAGCACTAGCAGAGTTGCGAGAGCTAAAGAAGCAGTTAGAGTAGCTATTGGAGAAAGGCTACATTCGCCCTAGGTTTTCTCCTTGGGGGTCCCCAGTACTGTTTGTGAAGATTGTGTATTGATTACCAGAAGTTGAATCAAGTGACCATCAAGAATAGGTACCCTCTGCCTAGGATGGATGATCTCTTTGATCAACTTTAGTCAGCTCGAGTTTTCTTCAGGATTGGCTTGAGATCAGGCTACTATTAGTTGTGGATCAGAGATTCAGATATAGATAGGACAACCTTCAGGACCAGATATGGGCACTTTGAGTTTTTGGTGATGTCGTTTGGGCTCACCAATGCGCCAGCGGCCTTCATGGATCTGATGCATAGGGTGTTCCACTAGCACTTAAACCAGTTTGTCGTGGTGTTTGTTAACGACATTATGGTGTACTATGCTTCAGAGGAGGAGCACCCCCAGCACCTGACGATTGTGTTGCAGACTCTACGAGAGCACCAGCTGTATGCCAAGCTCAGCAAGTGCGAGTTTTCGATGAAGCAAGTTCACTTTTTGGGGCACGTGTTCTCAGATGATGGATTTTTCGTGGATCTAGCAAAGGTCGAGGCAGTTTTACAGTGGGAGAGGCCCCGTATGGTGTCAGAGATACACAGTTTTCTTGGTTTAGCTAGCTACTACCGCAGATTTATCAGAGATTTTTCACAGATTGTTGCACCTCTGACTCGTTTGATGAGGAAGGGAGTACCTTTTGAGTGGTCGGAGCAGTATGAGTAGAGCTTCATGGAGATGAAGCGACTACTTACGTCAGCGCTAGTTCTGGTGTTACCTTCAGGTACAGAGAGTTTTGAGGTCTGCACAGATGCTTCTGGAGTTGGTTTAGGAGTAGTCTTAATGCAGCATGGCAGAGTTGTGGCTTATGCGTCGTGTCAGCTAAAACCCCACGAGGAGAGTTACCCGACCCGCGACTTGGAGGTTGCACCCGTGGTTTTTGCTTTGAGGATTTGACGTCAGTATTTGTACGGCGTGAGGTTTGTGGTTCGTACTGACCATCAATGCCTGCGGTATGTCTTTTCACTGAGAGATTTGAATATGAGGCAGCGACATTGGATGGAGTATCTGAAGGACTATGACTTCAGCATTGAGTAGCAGCCTGGGAAGGCTAATGTAGTTGCAGATGCATTGAGCAGAAATGCACAGGTCAGCTATCTCATGTTGAGAGAGTGGCAGTTATGGCAGTCTGCAGTAGAGGGGTCCTTCAGAGTCTCCACCAGACGACAACAGTGCATGTTGGGCAATTTGCTAGTTGCTCCAGCTATAGTCAGACAGGTTATAGAGGCTCAGTAGGCAAATCCTAAGTTCCACAGAGTCTTACTACTTCCAGAGGTTGAGCTACGTGATGACGGTACTATCAGGTTCCAAGACATACTCTATATACTAGATGAGGATTCTGTCAAGAGAACAGTGTTGCAGGAGGCACATGGGTCTTGGTACTCTATTCATCCAGGGTCTGCAAAGATGTATCATAGGCTGAGACAACAGTTTTGGTGACCCGGGATGAAGAGAGACATAGTGGCTTTTTTTGCGAGGTGTTTGGTCTGTCAGTAGGTAAAGGCCGAGCACTAGTGCCCTGGAGGGCTTGTCCAGCCGCTAGAGATTCCCATGTGGAAGTGGAACCATGTGATGACAGATTTTATGCATGGACTACCGCGGACTTCAAGAGGATATGACATCATATGGGTGCTAGTTGACAAATTGACGAAGACTTCCATATTCTTGCCTATTAGAGCTTGTTGGGGGGTGAGTAGATTGGCCAAACATTATGTGGAGCGAATTGTTCCTTTGCACGGGGTGCCGATCTCTATTGTGTCAGATAGAGATCCTTGCTTCACTTCTGGGTTTTGGAGTAGTTTCCAGAGAGCTTTGGGGACAGAGCTGGTGTTTAGCTTTGCCTACCACCCACAGTTAGATGGACAATTGGAGCGGACTATTCAGACCTTGGAGGACATGTTGTGAGCTTGTTGTTTAGAGTGGCAGGGATCGTAGGCATCTCACTTTCCGTCGGTCGAGTTTGCATATAATAATAGTTATCATTCTAGCATCGTAATGGAACCTTATGAGAATCTGTATGGACGACCATGTCGTACTCCTCTTCACTAGTTTGAGGTTGGTGAGCGTGTTGTGTAACGACCCAAGAATCCGATACCTGGAACCCTCCAAGTACCTGACCCTTAGACTACCACCCACAAATCCAAAGACCCTAAAGGGTTAAGAAGTATATATAGTAAGATATACAACAAGTTACAATAGCTAAACAATTAAAGAAATACAATAGCAGAATAGAAAAATATACACAATGTCTTAGATAATAACTCAAGGGCAAAGGAAAATACTGGCCATTTCTAACACTGCTGACAACAAGCGGCACAATGTTGACCAACAAGCATTGACTCCTGCGAACTCAAACCTGGAAGGAAGTAACGGGAATGAGCTTCGCGAACGAAGCCTAGTAGGGAACCTAACCCCTCACTGGTTCGAATGGCAAAAACAAGAACAACACAGCTGAACTAAGTAGGAAGAACATAGTACTACAGTAACCAACCAACTACACTAACAGGAAATGACAGTAACTCAAGTAAGAAGAACTAATAACTGAGCAAGTAATATAACAATTTAACAACTGAGCAGGAATATAATAAAATAATAATTGTACAAGTACTGAGGTAAGTAAACAAGAAGTACGTGGGTCTAAAAGTACTGCCAACTCGGCCCAACTACACATGTCTCAACCTCAGTAGGTGCACTCCAAGCACGCCACTAAACTGCACAAACAGATGGTAAAGCCCTCATCTGGAAAAAACCTCGGTAAGCACGCTCTGAGCACACCACCAAATTTCACAAGTAGACGGTAAAACCCTCGTCTGGACAACACATACTATCCACAACCCAACCTCTACTAGTTAGTGGTTAGGTGCGCCCACCGGCGTCTTACCACTCGGCCATGAGTCCAGGTCTCCCCTCCCGTCGGTGTGAGATTTGTGGACAGACACAACCACAAGCTGTAGTCTGGCCGGACTATGGTCCCACGCCTATCCTCTCGACGTGGATCTGGAACCGTGTAAGGCGAGGCACTGAGAACGAACTAGCTCGCCCGCACTACGACACTCCAAACTCCGCGGGACCCAGACCAACTAAGAGAGCTCAGCAAACGACTTAATGCCACTGTCCAACACCATTTTCCCCTTCGTTCGAAGAAGCACTTGACAGACGCACTCGTGGCTCGGAGACTACCCTCAACGAGCCCACGAGGATGGAGGTCCCGAGGAACGATAACAACCCAAAAGCGCATTGTGCGTTGGGACAAGACCTCAAGTGCCAAAGCATCAGGCGAAGATTAGTAAGGCACAGTGCTAGGGAGTTAGCACAAGCGTCACAAGTACGGTATGAAAACCCAACATGGAAACAGACCCTCAAAAAAGTACTCGACTGACGGACAAACTCGAAAAGCCTATATTACCACCTCGGACAGTCAACTGGCCCTCAGAACTCACACTGTGGGTGCCAGAAACCCCAGAACGACTATCTAGGTCAGCTAGCCAAAATGGCCCTATCGGCCTGGTCGAAGCCGACCTAGGTGGGCCCAAAAATTGAGGAATTCGGCACGGTGGTCGTCAACCCCGGGCTGGCCCTGGCGCTACCGGGACGACCACAACGCCGAAAACGGCGTGAAAATGGACTTCGGAAGGCCAAAAATGGTCCAAAAACACTGCCCGGTGCATTGTGCCACAACCAGCGCTGCCCAGGCCCCCACCGCCAGCCCCTCCTCGGCCACTGCCGAAGCCGACGGAGAGAGAAAGGGAGAGAGAGAGAGGGAGCAGACAGAAGGGAGGGTCGACGACACATAGAGGGTGGGAAGGGGGCAGGCGGACACCGGAGAGGGAGGATGGGTCCCTACCCACGGCGGTAGGACCCACCGGTGGTTGAGGCGAAGGGTGACAGTGGCGGAGATGAGATCTCCTCCTCCGGGTGGTGGACAGAGTGGCGGCGCGGTGCACGCTACGACGGTGCAACGGCCAGGGGGGAGTAGCAGAGGCGGCGGGCGGCACTGGCGCGGTGGCAAGCATAGCAGTGCAACCAAGGGGAGCTCGTGGGAGGGAGAGAGAGCTAGCAGAGGGGGAAAGGAAGAGGAAGAAGAGGGCGAGGGAAAGAGGGGTGCGAGGGGGAGGAAAAGGAGTTAAGGGAATAGAGGGAGTAGATCATCTCATTCAAAAACATGCCAGGCCGCCTTTTCCCAGAACCCCTACACACGATGTGCATGGGGAAGGGGAGGTCTATTTCCCCCTCTTCTCCTCCCGGGCCTCATATGTTGTCACCAGGCCAGAGTTGGTTCACCAATCAGTGGAGGTGGTGTAGCTTGTCAGGCAGAGGCATCAGACATCATAGAGCCGGCAGAAGAGTTATGCAGACCACTGTAGGCAACCACTCGAGTTTCAGTTAGGGGATCAGGTGTTTGTCAGAGTGTCCCTTATGAAGGGGATGATGAGGTGTAAGGCCCTCGAAGTTTGTTGTATTACTTTATTATGTGTAAATAATTCATGCTTTTGTATGCATAGATGTACATATCTACGTACGTATTAACTAGTTATACTTATGTGTGCATGTGTATAATTAGATTATAAATATTGCTTGAATTGCATGGTGGTAGTGTGTACATGATAGTATACATGATGCATGTAAGTATATAGAATATGCATGGATTTTCTGCATGTTTTAAGTTCTGGCCGAAGGGCCCATTTGGCGTCAACATGGTGGACGTCCATGATAGTCAACGTCAACATCATTTGACGCTAACACTTTAGTCAACAGCCATGGATGTGGACGTTAATATCTCTGACCTGCATGCGCTGTAGACCCCGAAATTCTGGGGGCAAGCAAGCCCAACCATTGGGGAGATGTCCCCAACGGCTATCAGGCCTTCACATCACCCCTGCGGGATATCCCAAACCCCTTCTCCTAAAAACCAAACCCCTTCTGCACCAGAAGAACTCTCTTGACTCTTTGAAAAGAGGAGAGAAACCCTAGCTCTGGACTGAAGGAAACCTGAACATTGGAGGCTTTGATCTGGCGACTGAAGGCTTCTCCCCGTGATCTACACCGACTGGAGGATAGCTGGGACATAGGGGAAGGCTTCTTCGACGTTAGTTTGGCGTCTACATCGACCAAGAACCCGGAGCAAGAAGAGTTTGGAGGCTTCTTGGGACTGCCCAAGGAGAGCTTCAACAACAACTTTGATCCCTCTGGAGATTTATTGAGAGGCAAGTAACCCATTCACTTCGTCCATGTAGGTGTCTAGTAGGGTTTTTACCATTTTTACAGATTTTCCTCGTGTCCTGGATCCTTACAATTCTCCTTCTTTTGGAGCTAGGGTCTGTGTTTTGCACAGACCTAAACTTGACGGCAAGATCCCCTGCCGTTAAGATCTTCAATTAACAGCCAACGATGTTGCCGTTAAACTCCATTAATGGACAGATTGTGTGACGACCCAACCAGCAAACTGGCCCAACACCGTACTAGTTGGTAGACTTCCCAAGAAGGTCACCCATCCTGAGACTACTCCCAACTGAGCACGCTTACTTCAGAGTTCTTTTCCGACTCGAGCTCTGAAAATGACTAGTCCGAGTTGTTGGTAGTCTACTGATTTAGTACATTTAACATATTCTTTTATGGGGTGTTACAATTACCCTCTTATATAAGCGACGTCCTCGTCGCTGCTCCCATTCTAGAGGTGGACCCCACAGGCTCAAGGGTGGCTCACTATGTAGCCTGGCGGCCTATCCTCAAGAGGTGGCTCCCATAGCGTAGCACTTTGCCTGTGTGGCACTTAGTTCCTCCTTTGGCTGGGCAGCTCGATACCATTGTGACGACCCAACAAGCAAACTGGCCCAACAACCGTACTGTTGGTAGACTTCCCAGGAAGGTCACCCATCCTGGGACTACTCCCAACTAAGCACGCTTAACTTCAGAGTTCTTTTCCTACTCGAGCTCTGAAAATGACTAGTCCGAGTTGTTGGTAGTCTACTGATTAGTACATTTAACATATTCTTTTATGGGGTGTTACAGACTGTGCCGTTAAGTTCTTCAGGGCAGAACAGTGAGCTGTTCTCCCTTGTATGCGATTAATTTTCGAAGTGTTTTCGCATGAGGATATAAAGTAATTGTTGTATGTTATGTGAAATAGATACAGTGATGTGTGGGGAAATTTCTTGTGCATTTGTGGATGGTAGGAGTTATTAGGTTTATTAAAATGCATGTTGGAAGAAATGGTTGTACATATCTATCTACTGTTCACATGATCCATGAAGAATTCGAGTGCCTAATTTTTATAAACCATGTATGTAGGTGTCAGTCTATGCCCTGCAAATTTCGGAATTTTTTTAAGAGCACGTGATTTACTACAATTTCTGTTTTGAAAATATAAAATCTGCGTAGGATTTGTAAAAATTACAGTAAATCATGTGATGTGCTATAAATCCGAGGAAAAATTTCTGTGATAATGTGTAAGTTAGGTTCAGGGTTCTGAACAGTCAAATCTGATATTCATGTTATGCTCCATGTTGAATTGAATTATGAATAGCATAAGATTGAACGTTTTATTTTCTGTAAATGCATGATAACTCAAAAAAATAAGGAAATTTGCATGCGTGGTCCTAAACATGCAAACAGTGTGTGGTTAAATTTTCATGTTATTTGGATGACTGTAGGGTGTATTATGAAATTTCCATATGAAAACAAGTAATTTACCCATGCTATTATGAAATGGTTTGATATGTGTCTCTCAACCTGGTTAATGTAAACTGTTGGATGTCTGATTCTGTCATCAGTAGTATCGTGTTAGAAAGAACAGAGCCATGTGTATAAATGAGAGAATGTAAACCATGTGTAATTCATGTGTAACATGTGTGTTAAAAATCGGAATGTGTAATGTGTAATAGTGTGTGCCGTGTGTGACACTGCTTCCATAGAGGGCCGTGGAACCGTACCATGGAAAAGTCCCCATAGGAAGGTTCAATGTGTTAAGATCCTAAGGGCATTAGGATGAAATCTTGGAGGTGGACAAGTACCATGTTAGGTTGGTGGGGGAGACTTTTCTCCGGTCTGCGCAGTCCAAGAGTCGTCAATGTATTGCCTAGGTGGCGTCTATGTGTATGTGTTATGTGTTGTGTCCTTCTAATGGTGGTTTGGACTATGTGTCACGGCACTAAATTGTGAAATGTGAATGTGAACATGTGTAAATTGTGTAGTGTGAATATGTGAAAATGTGCAATGTGTAAAAAGTGAGCAATGTGAATGTGTAATTGTGTAAACATGTGGAACTAATATGATAAATCATGAACTTGTGATCCATGAGGTGTAAGTGTTAAATTATGTCAAAACAGCAACCTAAATGCGTGTAAAATGCCATTTCCACATGTGCAAAATTGTAGAATTCATGTTAAGGATGTTTCTTACTTATGTATGAATAGTTCCATGTTAATCGTTATCATGTTGAAGTTGAAAATGTGAATGTAGCTCTCATGTGAATAGACAAATAGAAACTGGTAGGGACTTTAATTTGGAATGACATAAACCATGTACATGTGTTTAAATTTTATAGAAGTATCCTGATAGGTTGTTTCCTACCATGCTATATGTTTGGCTATTGGAAGTGATTATAGGCCTATTGTGATATATGCATGTATGACGTGTATGGTGTTATTTGCTGAGTCCTTTAGACTCATTCCTTGCTTCGGCGTACAGGTTTAGTAGGTGATACACCTTTGGAGGAGACCGTAGAGAGCGACTCCGAACGCGGGGAGTAGTTTGGCGAAGTTGTAGTGGTGACATTTTGACTTCCATCGTATGTAAATTGAGGCATTGTAATAGAAACACTATGTAATTTGTGGACAACTATGTATTTGAATTTAGTACTTCATTATGTTGACTTTATTTCTTTTAAATTGTCATGGGATCATGTATGTTAAATGTGGATGATGAAATGAAATGAAAGACCTTGTTTTTTACTTTCGCTACTCTGTATCTATATTTGTGTGTATCTCAATCATGTGATAGCGTTGGGTAAATGCCCCACTGTGATAACGTTCACTATACCGACGTGGGTTGGTATAACCGTACGGTATAATGAGGGTCGTCGCAGGGATTGGTATCAGAGAAACCGATTGAGATTATACATAAATATACATGAATCATCATCCCCATTACATGCTAAATCTTCATAGATTGTCCACATGTGTAGAATTGATTAATAATGAATGAAAAAAAAAATAGATGAGAAAATGGTTAGGAAATAAATTAACGTAGCTCTAATGGTGGCTGAAATTTATTGCAGCCATGGCTTCGAGAGGTAGGCGTGGCAGAGCGCCGGCCCGTGAGGACGAGCCGAGACATGAGGAGTGGGCGGAGCAGCAGGCCCCAGCACCGCAGGGTCCTGTACTTCCCACCGCCGCCTGTGAATTATGGAGTGTTCATGCAAGGTTTGGTGCAGGCCATGCAGACGCAGGCCCACACCCAGGCTGCACTCCAGGCTCAGTTGGAGGCTCAGGTTCGCATAATCAATCAAAGTGTGGTCTGTTTTATTTAATTGTATGATGTTATGTTGAATGTGTATTAATTGTTGTTTGATGTAGCAGGCTCAAGTTCCAGCTCAGGACCATGGTGGACCTTCCATCATGGAAAGATTCAAGAGGACGTTGCCACCCTCTTTTAAGGGGGAAAGCAATCTGTTACTAGCAGGAAGCTGGATGAGGGAGATCGAGAAGATCTTCCGGGCTATTAGGTGTGCGGACGATGATAGGTTACTTTAGCCACCTATATGCTACAGGTATGTGCTAGTTTTTTGTTTATATTCCCTGTTAAGTTGAAGTTGTTTAGTTGGTGCTTATGAAGGTTATGTTGCAGGAGAGAGCTGATGTGTGGGGCTTCATTACTGCGTACCCGATTCGAGGACGGAGCTATTGAGGTTGCTTGGGACGAGTTCGTGAGGCTCTTTCGGGCCAAGTTCGTCCCGAGCATATCCAGGACAGGATGGAGCAGGAGTTCCTCTCCTTGACTCAAGGCTCCATGACCGTGCTCGAGTATGAGGCCAGGTTTGCAGAATTATCTAAATATGCACCTCATATCGTGACAGATGAGTGCAGGAAAGCAAAGAAGTTCGTGATGGGCCTGAAGCCATCACCGAGGACGAGGCTAGTGGCGTTCGACCATCGTACCTTGGACGAGGCCCTCAGCGCTGCTTGTAGACAAGAGGGTGAGATGGAGCAATATCTGGAAGAGAAGAAGGCTTCGCAGAAGAGGCCTGCAGCTACGTTCCAGCGGCAGGACAAGAAGAAAGCAGTGTACCAGGCACCGCAACGTTCGGTAACAACAAGCAGTGCACAGGTACCCTCTGTACGTTCCCCTGGTGTGAAGAAAGTGTGTCCCCACTGTGGGAAGACACATGGTGGTTCCGAGTGTTGGATGATTGCGGGAAAGTGCTTGAAGTGCGGAAGCAGCGACCACAGATCAAGGATGTCCGAGACTTTAGCAGGGAGTCCAGCGTGGAGCGCCAGCCCAGCAGCAGCAGCAGCAGCAGCCAGGCCAGCTACAAGAAGACCAGGAAGGCCTCGAGCCCCAACTCGAGTGTTTGCTCTAGCACGCGAGGACGCCGAGCAGGCGGAGCACGTCACCGAAGGTACAGTTTTACTTCTAGGTGTGTACGCTCGGGTTTTGTTTGATACGGGTGCCACTCACTCGTTCATTTCCGAGCGGTTCGCTAGGCAGTTAGTTCTAGAGTCAGGCGTAGAGTCTGAGGAGTTAGAGGTCCCTTTGTCTGTGCACACACCTGCGGGTACGGTATCGACTAGGAAGTGTATTCCATCGTTACCTGTGTGCATTGAGGATAGAATCCTAGAAGGGTGTTTCTTCTTGCTAAAGATGAAGGACTATGATGCTATTCTTGGTCTGGATTGGCTAGAGGAGAACTATGCGTTAGTAGATTGTCGGAGGATTGTTTTCCGCATTCCTGGTGAGGACGAGTTCTCTCATCCCTTGCCAAGGAACTTAGCGGGAAGGTTAGTCATCTCTGCCATGAAGGCGATGCGCATGGTAAACAAGGTTGTGACGCTTTTCTTGCCAGCGTGGTGTTAGTACCTGAGGCTGATGAGTCACCTACTCTTGCAGAGATCGAGGTAGTGCAGGATTTTCCAGACGTCTTTCCCGATGATTTGTCTGGTTGCCACCGATAGAGAGATAGAGTTCACCATAGAGTTGCTTCGGGCACCTCTCCTATCTCAAAGGCTCCATATCGGATGGCACCTACGGAGTTAGCCGAGTTAAGGAAGCAGTTGCAAGAGTTGCTAGATAAGGGATTTATTCGCCCTAGTGTTTCCCCTTGGGGCGCACCTGTCTTATTCATAAAGAAGAAGGATGGATCACTTAGGTTATGCATCGATTATAGGAAGCTAAACCAAGTGACAGTGAAGAACATGTATCCCTTGCCTCGCATTGATGATTATTTGACCAGTTGCAAGATGCATCAGTCTTTTCTAAGATTGATTTATGATCTGGTTTTCATCAGTTGAGGATTCGGAGTGAGGATGTGTCCAAGACGGCATTTAGATCCGTTATGGACATTATGAGTTTTTGGTTCTTCCTTTCGGATTGACCAACGCCCCTGCAGCGTTCATGGATCTCATGAACAGGGTGTTTAGGCCGTATCTAGATAGCTTTGTTGTAGTATTTATTGATGATGTGCTGGTCTACTCTCCGGACGAGGCCACACACCGTCAGCATTTGAGGGTAGTATTGGAGGTTCTCCGTGAGCATAAGCTATTTGCTAAGTTCAGCAAGTGCGATTTCTGGTTGCGCGAGGTTCATTTCCTCGGGCATGTTATCTCCGGTGCTGGTGTTGCAGTTGATCCAGCAAAGGTCCAGGCAGTTATGGATTGGGAGACTCCCAAGACCCTTCGGAGATTCGTAGTTTTCTGGGTTTGGCTGGTTACTATCGGCGATTCATTGAGGGATTTTCATCCATCGCCGCCCCATTGACTCAGCTCACCAGAAAGGGAGTGAAGTTTGTCTGGTCCGAGAAGTGTGAGAGTAGTTTTCAATTGTTGAAGACTAAGCTCACGTCAGCTCCGATGTTAGTCTTGCCGAGCGGTGTAGAGGGTTTTGCTATCTACACGGATGCGTCTCGGATTGGCTAGGTTGTGTGCTAATGCAGCAAGGAAGGGTAGTGGCGTATGCTTCTCGTCAGTTGAAGGAGCATGAGAAGAACTATCTGACTCATGATTTGGAGCTTGCAGCAGTGGTTCATGCACTAAAGATCTGGAGGCACTATCTTTATGGTGTTATTTGAGGTGTTCACCGACCACAAGAGCTTGAAGTATCTTTTCTCCCAAAAGAATTAAACCTGAGGCAGAGAAGATGGATTGAGTTCTTGAAGGACTATGACTTCGACCTTCAGTATCATCCTGGAAAGGCGAACGTCGTAGCGGATGCTCTGAGCAGGAAGAGACCATCTCTCCAGCAGGACTGGAAGATGTTGGAGGATGCGGCTTGCGCGTTGTCTGAGTTAGAGCCATCGTTGTGTCAGGCTTTCGTAGCTCAGCTATCCCTTAGATCCTCAATGTTGGATGAGGTGATCGAGCAGCAGAAAGCCGACCCTAGACTCCTAGAGTTAGTGGGCAAGGCAGGCATTGCTCGTGATGAGGACGGCGTGATTAGATTCCATCACGAGTGTGTGTCCCTGACTTGGTAGATGCCGTGAGCATGTGTTAGCAGAAGCTCACAGGTCGAGATTCTCTATTCATCCGGGTAACACTAAGATGTACCAGGATTTGAAGAGGTCCTTTGGTGGTCTGGCATGAAGAGGGATGTGGCAGATTATGTATCCCGGGTTTAGTATGCCAGCAAGTGAAGGCGAGCGACAGCGACCATCTGGGCCTTATGCAAAGGATGGAGATCCCAGTGTGGAAGTGGGAAGCTGTCACTATGGACTTTGTTTCGGGTTTGCCTCGATCTAGAGGGGCAATGACTCGATTTGGGTAGTCGTAGATAGATTCTCGAAGACTACGCATTTCTTGCCCATGAGGAAGAAGCAGCCGGTTGAGAGTCTAGCTAGATTGTATGTTAGCAGTATTGTTAGGCTGCATGGTGTGCCGAAGTCAATCATTTCGGATCGAGATCCGAGATTTACTTCGAGATTGTGGAAGGGTCTTCAGGATGCGTTAGGTTCGGAGCTGAAGCTCAGTTCGGCATTTCATCCCCAGACAGATGGACAGTCCGAGAGGACTATCCAAACGCTCGAGGATATGTTGAGAGCGTGTGTACTAGATTGGAAGGTTGATTGGGAGCGTCATCTACCTCTAGTGGAGTTCGCATACAACAACAGCTTTCATGCGAGTATTGGTATGGCTCTATTTGAGGCATGTATGGAAGGCCTTGCAGATCTCCTTTTGTGGGAGGAGGACCGGTGATAGGCAGCAGATCGGTCCGGAGTTAGTTCAGGAGACTTCGGATAAGGTCCAGCTTATCAGGAAGAGGCTTGTTGCGGCACAGGATAGACAGAAGAGCTATGCCGATAACAGAAGGAAGGATTTGGAGTTCGAGGTGGGTGAGCATGTCTTCTTGAAGATATCACCTACTCGAGGTGTCGTCAGGTTTGGCAGGCATAGTAAGCTAAGCCCTAGATTCATTGGCCCGTATGAGATTCTCAGACGATTGGGCAGCGTGGCATATGATCTAGCTTTACCCCTAGCTTTAGCTAGTGTTCATCCCGTTTTCCACGTTTCTATGCTCAGGAAGTATGTCCGAGATCCATCTCATGTGATTAGTCATGAGCCAGTGGAGATTCAGCCAGATTTGTCGTATGTGGAGCAACCAGTAGCTATTCTTGACCGGAAGGTTCAGCATCTCTGGAACAAGGGTATTGCGTCGGTAAAAGTTCTATGGCGGAACTTCTCGCGAGAGGAGGCTACTTGGGAGCTTGAGGATGCGATGAGGAAGAAGTATCCCCTTTTGTTTGAGTAGTGTCGTTCAACTTCGAGGACGAAGTTTCTTTAAGGGGGAGAGGGTGTAAGGCCCTCGAATTTTGTTGTATTACTTTGTTATGTGTAAAT
This sequence comes from Colocasia esculenta, assembly GCA_014218235.1. Classification (NCBI taxonomy): domain Eukaryota; kingdom Viridiplantae; phylum Streptophyta; class Magnoliopsida; order Alismatales; family Araceae; genus Colocasia; species Colocasia esculenta. Next base: position 98,054,702 of record CM024757.1, read on the forward strand.
AGTTCATGCTTGTGTATGCATAGATGTACATATCTACGTACGTATTAACTAGTTATACTTATGTGTGCATGTGTATAATTAGATTATAAATATTGCTTGAATTGCATGGTGGTAGTGTGTACATGATAGTATACATATTGCATGTAAGTATATAGAATATGCATAGATTTTATGCATGTTTTAAGTTCTGGCCGAAGGGCCATTTGGCGTAAACATGGTGGACGTCCATGATAGTCAACGTCAACATCGTTTGACGCTAACACTTTAGTCAACGGCCATGGATGTGGACGTTAATATCTCTGACCTGCATGCGCTGCAGACCCCGGAATTCCGGGGGCAAGCAAGCCCAGCCATTGGGGAGATGTCCCCAACGGCTATCAGGCCTTCACATCACCCCTGCGGGATATCCCAAACCCCTTCTCCTATAAACAAAACCCCTTCTGCACCAGAGAACTCTCTTTTTTTTTTCTTTAGCAAAAGGAGTCTCAGGGACAGCGACTGGGAGAGGCACCCTACTCCAGAGGAGTAAAATGTTCCGACTCCACCAAGCTACACCTGGCTCAAATATTATAACTGTTAAAATGAGATTACAAAATCAAGGGGCATGCCCCAATACACTGGCCTGAGTAGGAATGGGCCCGGGCAGAACCCGGAGCAAGAAGAGTTTGGAGGCTTCTTGGGACTGCCCAAGGAGAGCTTCAACAACAACTTTGATCCCACTGGAGATTTATTGAGAGGCAAGTAACCCATTCACTTCGTCCATGTAGGTGTCTAGTAGGGTTTTACCATTTTTACATATTTTCCTCGTGTCCTGGATCCTCACAATTCTCCTTCTTTTGGAGCTCGGGTCTATGCTTTGCACAGACCTGAACTTGACGGCAAGATCCCCTGCTGTTAAGATCTTCAATTAACGGCCAACGATGTTGCCGTTAAGCTCCATTAACGGACAGACTGTGCCGTTAAGTTCTTCAGGGCAGAACAGTGAGTTGTTCTCCATTGTATACGATTAATTCTTTGAAGTGTTTTCGCATGAGGATATAAAGTAATTGTTGTATGTTATGTGAAATAGATACAGTAATGTGTGGGGAAATTTCTTGTGCATTTGTGGATGGTAGGAGTTATTAGGTTTATTAAAATGCATATTGGAAGAAATGGTTGTACATATCTATCTACTGTTCACATGATCTGTGAAGAATTCGAGTGCCCTAATTTTTATAAACCATGTATGTAGGTGTCAGTCTATGCCCTGTAAATTTCGGAATTTTTCTAAGAGCATGTGATTTACTGCAATTTCTGTTTTGAAAATAGAAAACCCTGCGTAGGATTTGTAAAAATTACAGTAGATCATGTGATGTGCTATAAATCCGGGGAAAATTTTCTGTGATAATGTGTAAGTTAGGTTCAGGGTTCTGAACAGTCAAATCTGATATTCATGTTATGCTCCATGTTGAATTGAATTATGAATAGCATGAGATTGAACGTTTTATTTTCTGTAAATGCATGATAACTCAGAAAAATAATGAAATTTGCATGTGTGGTCCTAAACCTACAAACCGTGTGTGGTTAAATTCTCATGTTATTTGGATGACTGTAGGGTGTATTATGAATTTTCCATATGAAAATAAGTAATTTACGCATGCTATTATGAAATGGTTTGATATGTGTCTCTCAACCTGGTTAATGTAAACTGTTGGATGTCTGATTCTGTCATCAGTAGTATCATGTTAGAAAGAACAGAGCCATGTGTATAAATGAGAGAATGTAAACCATGTGTAACATGTGTGTTAAAAATCGGAATGTGTAATGTGTAATAGTGTGTGCCATGTGTGACACTGCTTCCATAGAGGGCCGTGGAACCGTACCATGGAAAAGTCCCCATGGGAAGGTTCAATGTGTTAAGATCCTAAGGGCATTAGGATGAAATCCTGGAGGTGGACAAGTACCACTGGTTAGGGTGGAGACTTGTTCTCCCGGTCTGCGCAGTCCAAGAGTCGTCAATGTATTACCTAGGTGGCGTCTATGTGTATGTGTTATGTGATGTGTCCTTCTAATGGTGGTTTGGACTATGTGTCACGGCACTAAATTGTGAAATGTGAATGTGAACATGTGTAAATTGTGTAGTGTGAATATGTGAAAATGTGCAATGTGTAAAAAGTGAGCAATGTGAATGTGTAATTGTGTAAACATGTGGAACTAATATGATAAATCATGAACATGTGATCCATGAGGTGTTAGTGTTAAATTTATGTCAAAACAGCAACCTAAATGCGTGTAAAATGCCATTCCACATGTGCAAAATTTGTAGAATTCATGTTAAGGATGTTTCTTACTTATGTGTGAATAGTTCCATGTTTAATCGTTATCATGTTGAAGTTGAAAATGTGAATGTCGCTCTCATGTGAATAGACAAATAGAAAGTAAGTGGTAGGGACTTTAATTTGGATTGACATAAACCATGTACATGTGTTTAAATTTTATAGAAGTATCCTGATAGGTTGTTTCCTACCATGCTATATGTTTGGCTATTGGAAGTGATTATAGGCCTTATTGTGATATATGCATGTATGACGTGTATGGTGTTATTTGCTGAGTCCTTTATACTCATTCCTTGCTTCGGCGTACAAGTTTAGTAGGTGATACACCTTTGGAGGAGACCGTAGAGAGCGACTCCGAGCGCGGGGAGTAGTTTGGCGAAGTTGTAGTGGTGACATTTTGACTTCCATCGTATGTAAATTGAGGCATTGCAATAGAAACACTATGTAATTTGTGGACAACTATGTATTTGAATTTAGTACTTCATTATGTGGACTTTATTTCTTTTAAATTGTCATGGGATCATGTATGTTAAATGTGGATGATGAAATGAAATGAAAAACCTTGTTCTTTTACTTCCGCTACTCTGTATCTATATTTGTGTGTATCTCAATCATGTGATAGCGTTTGGGTAAATGCCCCACTGTGATAACGTTCACTATACCGACGTGGGTTGGTATAACCGTACCGGTACAATGAGGGTCGTCACATGAGGTTTGGTAGGCATGGGAAGTTGAGTCCCCACTATATCGGACCCTTCACCATCACTGAGCGTGTTGGAGGATTGGCGTACCAATTACAACTGCCTCTAGAGTTGGCAGTAGTCCAAGATTTGTTCCATGTGTCGATGTTACGACAGTACCTTCCAGATGAGTCGCACGTTCTTCTGAGCACAAAGTGGACTGAGGTGACACTAGTGTTGACAGTGCCAGAGCTTCCGCTGTACATTGAGAATCGTCGAGTTCAAAGGTTGAGGAACAAAGTGATTCCACTAGTTTGTATGGCTTGGCAGCGGCACTCAGGCGGTGAGTCGACCTGGGAGTGGGAGGACGAGATGTGCGAGCAGTTTCCATACCTCTTTGGTGAGTTCTCTTCTCCTTGTGTTTGTTTGAATTTCGGGGGCGAAATTCTTTTAAGGGGGGGAGGTTGTAAGGCCATGGGCCTTATTGGACCCTTAGTGACCCTTTCAGAACAATGCTAGTTGACGTCAACAGTGGGTTGACGGTAGCCGAGTGTGCCGTCTACTTGGTCTTGACGGCAAGCGATGTTGCCGTCTACCCGTGTTTCTGGAATTTTCCGTGTGTTGAACTTGATGGCAATCGATGTTGACGTCAAGTTCCTGGCGGTGCAGTTGAAGGCACTAAGGTTGACGTCAACATGCCTGGACCTATTTTCTTAAGGGCAACCCGAGGACCCCCATTCCACCTTCTTCCCCTCTTTCCACCCACCACCCTTGTAACACCTCATATAAGAATATGTTAAATGGACTAAATCACCAAACTACCAACAAGTCAAACTAGTCATTTTCAGAGCTCGAGCAGGAAAAGAACTTGAAGTTAAGCGTGCTCAGTTGGGAGTAGTCCCAGGATGGGTGACCTTCCTAGGAAGTCTACCAACTAGTATGGTTGTTGGGCCAGTTTGTTGGTTGGGTTGTTATAAATGGTATCAGAGCCTTGCCCTTCCAGAACTGCAGGAACTAAGTGCCACACACGGCAAAGTGCTACGCTATGGGAGCCACCTCTTGAGGCCATAATAGTGCAAAGTGCTACATAGTGGGAGCCACCTCTTGATTCTGTGGGGGCCACCTCTAGAATATTGCCTGCCTGGGGTTTGATTGTGTGCTATATGTGAGCAGCGACGAGGACGTCTCTTATATAAAAGGGGTAGATTGTAACACCCCATATAAGATTATGTTAAATGGACTAAATCAGCAAACTACCAACAAGTCGGACTAGTCATTTTAAGTGCTCGAGCAGGAAAAGAACTCTGATGTTAAGCGTACTCCGTTGGGAGTAGTCTCAGGATGGGTGCCTTCCTGGGAAGTCTACCAACTAGTATAGTTGTTGGGCCAGTTTGTTGGTTGGGTTTTCACAAAATTATAACACCCTATATAAGAATATGTTAAATGGACTAAATCAGCAAATTACCAACAAGTCAGACTAGTCATTTTTAGAGCTCGAGTAGGAAAAGAACTCTGAAGTTAAGCGTGCTCAGTTGGGAGTAGTCCCAGGATGGATGACCTTCCTGGGAAGTCTGCCAACTAGCATAGTTGTTGGGTTAGTTTGCTGGTTGGGTTGTCACAAATGGCATCAGACTTGTGCCTAGTCGGAAGTGCAAAAACTAAGTGCCACACAGGGCAAAGTGCTACGCTATGGGTGCCACCTCTTGAGGCCATAATGGCTCAAAGTGCTACATAGTGAGAGCTTCCTTTTGAGCCTGTGGGGGCCACCTCTAGAATCCTGTCTACCTAGGGTTTGATTATGTGCTATATGTGAGTAGGGACGAGGACGTCGCTTATATAAGAGGGGTAGATTGTAACACTCTATATAAGAATATGTTAAATGGACTAAATCAACAAACTGCCAACATGTCAGACTAGTCATTTTCAGAGCTCGAGTAGGAAAAGAACTCTGAAGTTAAGCGTGCTCAGTTGGGTGTAGTCCCAAGATGGGTGACCTTTCTGGAAAGTCTATGAACTAGCATAGTGTTGTACCAATTTGCGGTTGGTTCGTCACAACCCTCACCTCCTTCTTCTCCACTACTTCAGATGGCCGACGGAAGCTTGTGGGGAGATTGTGGTGCTCATGGCGGCTTCGGATCAGGCGAGAAGACGGCGGTTTGGAAGATTTACCTCTTAGGCATACGTTACATGGTCATCGATGATATTTTAGGCTTTTCTTGAGGGTTTTGGCATTTTGAGGTAGGGATCCTACCCCTGAACCCTTCTTGGCTTTGTTGTGAACATGAAATGCATGTGATTTGTGTGTAAATCAGGTAGGGATCCTACCCCTGAACCCTTCTTGGCTTTGTTGTGAGAATGAAATGCATGTGATTTGTGTGTAAATCGAGGTTTCATGGAGGGTTTCTCCATGCCGGGTTTTAAGGGTGTTATTTCCGATCCAAGCATTGGATCGTTGTTTTCCGGCCTTATACTGGTGTAGTTTGACGAAGGGAAGCATTTCCCATCATCATATTGTACGTTTTTGGGCTGGATCGCCCCTAGGAGCGGCCAAGGGCCGTATCAGCTGCTGGAAGCTAAAGAACTTGACATCTTGGGTTGTTGACGTCAAGCTCTTCAGGATGAACTTGACGGCAAGATGCCTTTTCGTCAAGGTGAGGTTAATGGTAGGGTCTGTGCTGTTTACACAGAGTTAACGACAATCAGGGTTGCCGTCAACCCTACAAGTAGATCCCAGCAGTGAGCCCTCTTATGTGTGTGAGGCTCGGACACACGGTGTCTGCCTCTTGGCACAGTATGCCATGTTGGGTGATGCAAATTCATATCATTCCCTCCTATTTTGATGATGACAAGAAGTGTTCTTAAAGCAATTTAATTGAAGCATGTCAAAAACATCATACCTGAAATCATGTTCAAAAAGTATTTGCAAATCACATTTATAATTTATAGCATGATAAATCATTTAACTAATGATATATGTGTTTATTTTTCAGGTACAAACATTTTTATGCAAAGATGTGTCGACCACCATCAATGGTGTCGACACATCAACACAGATTTAAAGAGAAATTGTGTAAAAATGTCAAAGGTGTGTCGACACATGTCAAGAGTGTGTCGACACGAGTGGCAGGTTTTCCAGAGATCAAGGTACCCAGGTCGACACACTCCCAGGGCAGGTCGACACTAGACCCAGTTCACAGAACAGCCAGTTTGAGGAATTGGGACAGCAGGTCGACACACTCAGAGCAGGTCGACACGGGACCTTTCTCCAGAACAGATTTTTCTATCTTTGGGACAGTGTGTCGACACAACCACCAGGGCAGGTCGACACACTACGGAAACTTTTCATCCTAAGAGCTGATGGCTGCCACGTGTCCTTCTAGGGCGATCAGAATTTTTCTTGGAAGCGTGCCCTGTACCCCAAAAGGGTATCTTTGGAATCCTAAGGGTATAAAAGGTCCTTTTGGCCTGCCTTCGAAAGAAACAACGACCCAACCTCTCTCAGTGCCTCCAAGAAGCTCCGGCGGCCAGAAGAGCTCGTGTCTCCTTCCTCTGCTCTCCAATTGCTTCTAGAAGACCAATTCCCACCAAATTCAAGGTGTGGGAATTGGAATTTGAGCCCTGAAGATCCTCTGAAGCATTCAAGGAGGCAGTTCCTGTAGAAGACTTTGTTGGTGAAGATCGAGGAAGATCCAACTTCTCAAATTGCAGAGCATCGTTTTGGACTTCAAGCTTCACATGCTTTTCCCAATTCAAGCCTCTACAAGGGAGTAACTGAAGAACGAAGACTTTCAATTCAACTTAATTTCTCTCTGTTCTTCTGAGATATCTTTGGGATTATGCAAGTATCTCTGCATAACTCTCTTTAGAGTTCTCAAACTTTGACTAGATCTATTCTAGAGGATCTCAGTCTTAAGTTGGTGTCTAGCAGTCTTAGTGTGAGCCTTGTGCTCAGTTGTTGTGAGCCGTTGTGCTCAGTGTTGAGTTGTCAAACTCAAGTGTGGTTGAGCAGTCTTGCTCAGTTGTTCTAGAGTAGTCTTGCTCTAGAAGTGGTGTGAGTTGTAAGCTCTTCAGTGTTGGAGTTGTCAGGCTCCAGTGGGTGTGTACCCAGTTGTGTTAGTGAATCCTCACGGGTTGTGAGGGGTGGATGTAGGAATCACATGGGTGATTTCCGAACCACCTAAAAATCCTTGTGCATTTGTTTTCTGTGGTTTGACTGATTCATCCGCTAGATGCTTGCATAGGATTCGTTTTTAATTCACTTAATCAACTTGATTCACATCTAAGTTTTCAACCCCTCCAATCTAATCAGATCAGTAGCTTTTCACTGATAACATTGCCTCTGATTCTAAATAGTTTTAAAATTATTTAAGCTTCCGCCAAAAGTGGCTAAGATCTATCATCCCCCCCCCTTCTAGATCTTTCCACACATTTATTTTGATCCTTCATGCCAGACGTTGAGAGGTCTTCGTCTGTGCGTACATTGTACTGTGTTGTGCTTGTGCTTGTGTTGTGTTTTCTCGGGCATTGAGCTAGGCTTCGTCCGGATGACTGGCGTTGAGCTATTCCACCAGTGAGCCTGGGCATCGAGTGCGACTCCGTCCAATGCGTACCCCTTGTGGTGGTTACGAGCCAATTTCCATAAGGCCCCTTCTCCACTGTTTGAGTCCATCGTAGAGGAAAATCGGTCGAGGACCAGATGTGAAGGAGAGCGTCTGAGTGTGCACACGTGGCTAGGGTTTGAGGACTCTGTGGTGTCAGGGTGCCAAGCCATAGGCCCTAGCTGGTCCTACCTTTTTGTGTGTGTCAGCTTGTGGTTAATGATGTGTTACTTTACTGCAGTTTACTTTCCTGCACTCCTTTTAGTACTCTTTATCGGTGGGGGTTAGTGTCCCTACTGGATCTCTTCTTGAGACTCGGTCCCTTCCTTTTCAAGTGGTTCGTCATCGGCTCTGGGAGAGGAGCTGAGTCACTCCGCTCCTAGTCCTACTTAGCTACTGAGAGTAGTACTTTTGCATATGTACTTGTTGTACTCTTTACTTTTAGTGGATCTACTTTGAGTTGTACCATTTTGTTATATATATAGTGGTTTGTTTTAAGTTCTTGTGGTTTGTACATTTTCCAATATGTTCTCCTCAGACGCTTTCTCTTAACCCTTTCGAGCTTCAACTCGTGGGTGGCGGTTCACGGTTCGGGTTACTAGTGGGTAACTGGTAATTTGGATCCTAGGTCGTTATAGTCAATGAAAGTTCATATGTACTTTACATGTTGTCTTATTATTTCTCTGTTTGACTGAAGATTTTTTTGATGTATATCCTTCACGGTAGTTGTCAGCATGAAACATGGAAGTAAGGCCTCACCTAACATATCTAGATGTCAGCGGAAATCATAGACCTCTGCACATAATAAGGTATGGGTCTTATGTCAAAAGACCTTTTAATATAACTGTCTTTTATGCCTACAGATATCTAGACTTTCCTCTATACCAAGTGTCTGTTAGACAAAAGTAGAAGAAGAGCAGATGATGATGAGTCCCAATGGATTCAAGAACCCCAACCGCTATACTTCAACAGATTTGTTCAAGCTGCTCTTTAAAAGAATGAAACAAGGCTGAAGAACACAAGAGTGCCTTCCTAAAAATCATTCTAAAAGAGTGTACATCCAGTGAGAAGCCTTAACGCTATACACACTCAAAGAAAGAAAGAAAGAGCTCGAGCCCAAGAAGAAGTGTGCGTGCAAGCAACCATCTGAAGCCTTCAAGCATCCAAGGTTCTATTCTCTCTTCACTCTCTCTGTGCATCATTACACATCTGGGACGAGTCTGTGGGCTGAGGGTTTAAGTTTCATGTTATCCTCTTAGCTCTCAGGTTGCTATTAGAGATTAAGCAAGCTAAGTCCCTTTTTTAGAACTTGATCTCCACAGCCTACTCATTCTTCATTAAAGAAGAGCAAGAGTTTTTCCTCTTTAAGGGTGAAGAGAAGACCAGCCGAAGTGCTGGGTGTCTGTCCAGTTAAGGGAAGAGGACCTGCGGGGAGTTGGGGGTTTGTATATCCTTGGGGGGATTGTACCTTGTGTTGACCAGGTTGCAAGCCCAGAGGTGGGGTGAATGGATTGCTAAAAATTTCTTTTAAGAATATTTCTATAAATAAAAATACTTTGACAGACGATACTTAATTCGATGGTAAGAGTTAGTATAAAACAAAGACACAATAAGATCAATCACACGGACAACAAAATTTTTATCCTGGTTCAGATCTCCTATCACAAGGAGTCCTACGTCCAGTCCCCAAGCAACAACTTGGGATTTCACTAACCAAGGGTACAGTCCCCCTTAAGGACACTTACACATCCAGCCGTAGCTGGCCTTCTCTTCACTACAAAAAGAGGTACAATACCACCTGATACAACAGGTCTTCCTTCTTACCAAAGGGAACAACCACCCACTCCATAGTAGGTCTTCTCTTCACAGATAAAGAGGATCACACAAGAATGAGTAAAGGAGGATGGCCCCTAGACCAAGCTTATAGAAAATGCTTGACTTAAGGTGGACACTGAGAGACAAAAGAATATCACAGGGAGAAGGTCTCTCAAATCTAAGCAAGCTCTAAGAAACTAGAATAGGTTGCTATGGAGAGCTAAGAGCAGAAAGACTATTTTGAATGATCAAACGAGCTCTTCTTTTTCTTTCTTCAAGGTGTCAAGAATATATCTTCATACAGTCCTCCATCTTCTATTTATCTTCTTTTTGAAGAGGTAACCGTTGAAGTATCCGTTGTCTCTCATCTTCAAGCATGTTAGATGTGTCTGATCCGATGTAGGAATCAAGAAAACCTGCAGCCATTAAATGCTGGGATGGACACATACAGAGAGAAAGATTATCTGAATCTCTTCTTGCTTCTGACAAGGTGACAGGTCCAATCGTTGCAACTTGTGAGACCACCGGAAACCTGCACACAATTAATGCTGAAGTATAGGTAACTTGAATGTGTCTAAACTGTCAGTCAACGTTAGTAGTCGTGCTTTAGGAAGATATACTAAAGAGGAGGTTCCATTCTGTTATCCCTTAAAGTTCTACTTTATGTGACATGAATATGGTAACCTAAAGATATGTCGTATAGAGATATTGTACCAGATACAATAAATGTTTGAGTTCACAGGATACAACATGGTTCGCGGGAAAGTTTGAAATTCACAGAGATTTGAATATATTGAATATATGAAGGATAATATATATATATATATATATTCAAGACTATCTAGAATGATTATAATAATACCCATCAACTGTCTAAAACATAATCTTTATAAAAAGAAAGTCGATGTTTAGAGATAGTTTATGCAAAAGGCAGTTGATGTACAAACACAACTGATGTTCAAGAGAAGTCGTTGTGAGTGTAATTTGTTTGGAATAAATTGATGTTGAAATGTAATCATAGTCTTTATGGAGATGTAATCCATGTTACATGAAGTCGATGTGAGCATAATTGATGTTAACGTAAAATCGATGTTAAGTCAAATCGATGTTCTGGATGAAATCATTGTTGAACTGAAATCAATGTTTAACTGAAGTCAATGTTCAGGTGAAATCGATGTTCTAAGTAAAATCGTTGTTGTACTGAAATCGATGTTTGATTGAAGTCGATGTTCAAGTGAAATCGATGTTCTAAGTGAAATCGTTGTTGTATTGAAATCGATGTTTGATTGAAGTCGATGTTTAAGTGAAGTCGATGTTTTGTATGAAATCGATGTTCAAGTAAAATTGATGTTCTACATGAAATTGGTGTTTAAGTGAAATCGATGTAGAAATAAAATCGATGTTTGAATGAAATCGATGTTGAACCGAAATCGATGTTCAAGTCAAGTCGTTGTTGTACTGAAATCGATGTTTGATTGAAGTCGATGTTCAAGTGAAATTGATGTTCTAAGTGAAATCATTGTTGTACTGAAATTTATGTTTGATTGAAGTCAATGTTTAAGTGAAGTCGATGTTCTGTATGAAATCGATGTTCAAGTAAAATCGAAGTTCTATATGAAATCGGTGTTTATGTGAAATTGATGTTGAGACAAAATCGATGTTTGAACCGAAATCGTTGTTTTAGTATGGAGTGGATGTAGAACCGATATCGATGTTCTAATATGAAGTCGATACTTAAGTGAAATTGATGTAGTAATGAAACAGTAATCGATGTGAACTTTTAATAGAAGTCAATGTATACTTAGACAAATCATATGCATTGGACTTCAAATAACATGAGTGTACATAACTTACTGAGTTTGTTTTATTTGAGACCTATTGACACCCCTTAGAAAACAATGTTAGTCAATAATTTCCAGAGTTTTGCTAATCACCAAAAATACATATAATATTTAACAAATTATGTGGAGATGGACTGATCATCAATCTCCCCCTTTTTGGTGATGACAAAATATTAAAAATTACATATATGAAAGAGCTGAAATAAATTTGCTGGAAAAATTCAAATTATATATTTCAGAATGTTTTCTCCCCCTTTTTGTCATTAATAAAAAAGAATAAATAAGTAGTGGATAAAATGGGAAGAAAGAGACAGATAAATGGGAGCCAAGATGCAAATCTTAATAATTAGTGAGGGTCAGAAATATAGAAGGCAGGAGACAGAAGTGAAGCATGGCGAGTGATAATCTGCCAAGCTTGGACTTCCTGCTCTTCAAAGATGTTTTTAAAGACACCCCAACTAATGTTATAGTAAGGCCCCATTTCTGGACTGAATCTCTTAATGTGAAGTTGTCGCTGATCTTCAATAAATAGGGTGCATTCATCAGCACTAAGAGAATCTGTGGAATCCAGCAGTTCTAAAATTGGCACGCTGAAGGAACATGTCTATGGAGATAGGATAGTTTAGCTTGTGAGCATCCAGTTCCTTCTTTAGAGCTTCAAAAATCTTGAATCTCTTAACCCAAATAGAATAGGGATCTAACACTAGGTTGATGGAGTTGAGATCTATAAACAGTTCAGGAGTAAGGATAGGTTGATTTGACTTGGCCAAGGAGGAATTAAGGTGATCCACTAAATAATAGCCTGATGGTAGATGTAAGACTCGGGCCTCTTAGGCCCTTGGCCCTGTCCTCAGGGTCGCGACAGACACTCTGATCGCGACATGGTCACACCAGGGGAGCTTGTCGCGACATGCTTTGCTCGCGGCACACCTGGCCGTCGCGACATGGTCGGGATGGGGGTGGGCGTCGCATTCTTTTCACGACGTCTGAAGGCGACGTGACTGCTTTTATGACCGATTTGACCATTGTCCTTTCTGTCAGAATGGCTTTGTCGGGTGTCAGGTGAGTACAGCATGGACGCGACCTGACAGGCCGTCACATTCTGGTTTCCCGGTCCTCAAAGTTTGACCGCCTTTTGGTGTCACGCCGGGCTCGGCGGTCGTGACATGGTCGCGACACCCAGGGGCGTCGCGACATGATTGCTATCGTGTTGGCTCGACCCGTCGCGTCTCTGGGGCCGTCGGTTCAAACCGAGGCAGGCGCCCCATTTCCCCCTTTATCCATTTCCTTCTTCTTCTTCTTCTTCCTTTCTTCCTCTCCCGAACTCTCCCGTGTTCTCCGACAATTCTTGGCGTTCGTGGTGCTCGTGGTGAGGAGGTGACGTCTTCTTCGTGTAGGGGATGTGCTCGTGGTGCTTGGAGCAAGGAGGAGGTGGCCATTCTGATGTGAAGGCCCCAGGGGGTCGGCTCTACTCTTGGATGTAGGGACCCTTGACTCCTCTCGTTCTAAGCATGCTCCCTTCCCTCTTGAGATGATGGTTTCTCCGTGGTCAGGGTCGTGGGGTGTGTGAGGATCATGCTCATGGTGAGTGAGGTTTCCCTCGAGCGTAGATTCCTTGTAATCCATGTTTTATGGGGTTTTAAGGGTGGTTTGGTTATCGCGACGCTCTGAGGCGTCGCGACTTGGTCGCGATAGCTTGAGGCGTCGCGACAAGGTTGCGATGGCCTATGGCATCGCGACAGCACCAGAGATAGATAAGTTCTTGCGAAGTTTTATTTCTCGTGGAGTCTTCACCGTTTTCGGTTCTTTCTATACCCGTGGCACCAGTGCTAGTTCCTAGTACGGTCCTATACTAGTCGTTCGCCTGGTGCTCGGCACTTGAGAGCCTGTCCCATGAGAGAGGTTGTTACTATGGCCTGGGACCCCCGTCCCCGCGTGCCTGTTGAGGGAGTACTCTGGGCGGCGGGTGTGCTCGAGTCATGGACTCTACAGCGGAGGGGAAAACGGTGGTTAGAACAATGGCGTTGCATCGTTTGCAGAGCTCTCTTGGTTGGTCTGGGATGCCGAGGTCGTTTGGAGTCCTTCCCGGTACAACTAGTCAGTCCTTTTCTCACTGCCTCGCTCTTTGTGGCCCCGGAACCACTTAGATATGCCGGCGTGGGACCGTAGTCCAGCCAGACTATGGCGGTTACTGTTGTGTTACTTGTGTTCCTACCCCACTCTGACGAGACGTAGAGGTTTGGACCTGGGTCAAGGATAAGACGTCGGTGGATGCACCTGACCGGTTGACTAGTGGTATGTTTTCTGTATCTAGTGTCTCTTGTCTAGGCGGGGTTCACTCTGTCTGTGCTGCCAGCCGTGTGGTGGTCACGACGTGCAGTCGTATGAAGTTTTCGGCCGTGGTGTCCTTTCATACCGTTGCTAATTAGCAGCTTCACTTTTGCACTTTCCCTTGTAGAGTAGAAAATATAAATGTTGTTATTTAATTGATATATATTCTTCTGCCTATTAGAACCAGTAGGAGATTGGTAGTCCCTACTGAGCTTCTATTGTGAAGCTAATCCCTTTCTTTTCCAGGTGAGACTTCTCAGCAGCAGCAGGGCACACGTTGGGTGGAGGAGGCGGGGCAGTAGTCGTCGTCCCCGCAGCAAGCAGTGGTTTCCCCCTTTCAGTTGTACGTCATCCTCGGGGAATGCCCCTAAGGGCTATGTTATTTCCTTTTTAGTTGTACTAGTTGTGTGTGTTAGGACTATACCTAGAGTGATACGCTGCGGTCTCGCTCTTCTTTTTGCTTCCGCGTGTGTGCTCCTAGTTAGTAGTTGACATTTATTTCTTTTACATATTCTGTTAGACTTGTGTTATAGCCCTTCCGGGTCTCCGAATCCGTGGGTGACGACCTGCGAAAATCAGGTCCTCGACTTGGGCCGAGGGTCAGGTTCTCGGGGTCGTTACAGTAGACCTTGCACGAATTAGAGTTTAAGAATCTCTCAAATTCTGCTAGCAGAGGAGCTAAAACAAAAAACTTAATATAGCCTCGATGATATTCTTTGAAGAGAAATCAATGGAAAGCTAGAGAGACTCCTTCCTGAACAAAGATTCGAGCCTTGACTCTTGCATACCCCTCAAAAATGACTGGACCCACATCAGAGTCCATTAGCAGGAAATGCAGCTGAGGAAGAAGCATGAAGGCAGGCATCTGCAGAGTGACAAAATGAACTTAAAGGGGTACATTTGTTGGGCATTATGTTTGGAGGTCAAGGATAGCAGTCCTGAACTGAGCAAGCTGGACTTTAGGAAGACCGTTAATATGGAAGTAGTCATTATACATCTGAAACTGCCTGATCAACTTGATTTCCTTCTGAATAAGGGGACCCCAAGAGTATGTGTGCTGACTGACAAACCATTCAGACAGAGTGAGAGGATGATTTGAAGGAGTAAATCTGTTAGCCCTAGAAACTTCAAATTTTTTGTAGAGGGCTTTATTTGACCTAGCCCATCGATCCTCAATCTTGGACTCAGCCGAAGAAAGGATTTTGGATTGTTCTAGCTTGGGCACAAGAGAAATAGGAAGAATGAGAGTGAGATGTTCTGAAAGATTTAGATAAGGGAGGCCAAAGACTGTAGCAAATGTACATTTTTGGATGTATTCAGTATAAATAGATTTGCGTCTGTGAACAACTGATAGAGAATACCACAAAGGAGGAAAAAGATCTAGAGAGGATTGGGAGACAGGCTCTTTTGAGAGTTTTCTTTTCTTGGAGGCAGAATTGGGAGAAGGCTGAGAATCTATCCTGTGGATATGAGAAGAGACAGAGAGGACTGTTCGGAGGATGGCCTCTTCAAATTCATCTTTGATATGTTCAACAGAGTGGCCAATGATGCTAGCACCCTCAGGAATGAGAATAATGAAGGAAGGTGGAGTAAGAGGATGAAGAGAGGAGAAGGATGAATGAGGAGGAGTTTGAGTAGATGGTTTAGCAGAGGAGGGACCAGAAGAGGATGGACCAGAGGAAGAGGTTGGAGGTGCCTCAGAAGAGGGAGGAGGAATGGATGATGAGGAGTAGGTGAGGAAGAGGATTCATCGGGGAAGGGAGTAGGAGAAGAAATATAATTAGGCAGGGGTTTCTTGGATGGCTCTGGAGTAGGTGGGGCTGTGAAAGAGGTAAGTGGGGAGGAAGGAGCTAGAGTCTGAAGTACTGGAGGATCAGAAGGCCCGGGTGGCACAGCAGCTTCCTCTTCAGGTTCTTGAGGCCCGGACGGCCCAACCACTACTTCTTCTTCTTGCTCAGATGGCCCTGATGGCCCAGCTATATCTCCTTGGACCTCAGATGTCCTTGATGGCCTAGCTGTATCTTCTTCTGGCTCAGATGGCCCTGCAACTGACTCAATTGGCACTGACAGGTCTAGCTATTCTGTTTGAGGAGGCCCTGATGGCCCTGCAACAGCTACTGGTACAAATTCAGATGGAGCAGGAGGGGCTTGAGCTGAGGAGGGAGCTGCAGAAAAGTGCTCCTTTAGATACCAAGCTCTTTAAGCTACCCAACTCACTGCACATATCATGGAGCTCAGATTTAACTTCACCAAGAGCTTTAGCTTGAGCGCTCTAACTGAGAAAAATGGATGTTACCTCAGACTGGAGAGAGCACAAAAGTTCTCCTTGAGTATTTAATCGAGCAACCACCGGGTCCAGATGAACATAGAGCTTCTTCTTCCTGGATTTATTGTGTACCTTTCTAGTGAGCAATGGAATACTGCTGGCAACACCTTTTCCTTTTCCTCCAGAACCAGTAGCCGGCTCATCATGCATTGCTGTAAATGTGGTGTGCTGGTGAGCACAAGCATCATCATCATCCTTAGAGGCATCTTCCACTAAGCCTTCTAGATATGGATCTACATGAACATCAGTAGCAGGCTCCCTCTGAGTAGCAGGCTCCCCTTGAGCAGGAGCATCTGTCATAAAAATTTCTTCAGATTGGCCTGATGCCATAGTATATGGAATATCTTCTACATGACCTCCTCCAACAGAAGCTTCTGCAACTAGAGAACTTAGAGAATCTTCAATAGTAGTGTCTTCATGCTCCCCCTCAACAGGAGGCTCAATGATAGGAGTAGGTACATCACCTTCAGCTGATTGCCCAAAGGGCTCAATATGCTCAGGAGCAATGTCTGCAATCCTCCGTTCAACGGGCTCATTATTTCTAACAATGTTTTCAATTTCTTGAATAGAAGGGACTTTAGAGGTATCCCCAATAATAGCTTCCCCTTCAGCCATAGAAGTCTTAGTCCACACATTTCCTACCAATGAAAAGCCACTTTTCTTCAGATTCCTGGTGCAAATTGGTTGACCCATCTTCTCCAGCAGTTCACCTTCCAACTCAATTTCAAAATGCCTGAAGATCCTGGTAAGCAACTGAGCATAGGGAAGACATACTGCCAACTTGTTCTTCTTATCCCAAATGACCTCAGTAGCAGATTTCATCTTCTCAACTATAATCTGTGCCATATTGACATCATGTTTCTCTATAGCCCAAAACATAATATCTGCATCTCCTTTTGTACAGGAAGAGAAGGTGGCACTGCGAGGTACTAAGATTTGACATAGAATGAATTGTAGTACCCTGTTGAATGCATTGAACTGATTGATATCTATCTTGCAATCCCTATGCTTGTACTCTGTTCCTATGATTCCAAGTTCTTTGGCATGAATGTCTATGGAATTTACCAGACTGTGCCCAATCTTAAGGACACCAAACAACATTTCCAAAAGATCCATAGTGATGTGAATGGGCTTACCTTTGACAGAGGAGGTGAGAGCCCAATATTCTTCAGACTTCAGACAAGTATAGAACGCCTTGGCTAGATGTGGATAACTAGGTTCGGAAACTATACAAACTTCTGTCCATTTCATCCTCTGAAGAGCTTCAATAACAATGTTCATCCCATGCTTCTCCAAATCATCCAAATCCACTGTCTTGTTCCCACAAATCTTGATCTTCACAGCCTGTAATCTCTCGAGTTGTTCAGCCGTGAGGAAGGTAGAGCTGTAGCCACCCACACTGCTGGAACTCCCAGATGCGGCCATGGAAATTATCGAAGAGAGGCTCTGGAGGATCGTGGATGAGAGTAGAGTGAAACCCCTCAAGAAATTTAAGCGAGAAGAATCAAATCCTTAGGGAATGGGAAGAAGAATTTTAGAGTCGATGGAGGGTTTAGTAGACTTCAGAGTCGAAAGGGTGTGAGAGAGAGAGAGAGAGAGAGAATCGGTGAGGGATGAGCTCCCTTCGCAACAGAGATATAAAGTTACTTTTGAAAAAGGCGGAGCAATAAATGCAGAAAACGACAAAATAGTCGATTACGATAGAGTGAAAGAGAGTGGATTTACTTAAATAAAGAGGGAAGAGATAAATCTTATTCTGAAATAGATTATTTTATTCTAGTTGTATACAGATAAATCTATTACAAATTGCACATGCCTAATTCCCTTCTTAGAGAAGTAAATCTCTCCTTAGGTAAGGCTTTTGTAAAGATATCAGCTAACTGATTTTGTGTATCTACAAATGAAATACTAATATTACCATTTGCTACATGATCTCAAATTATCTAACCTCGATATGCTTTGTCCTCGAGTGCTGCACCGGATTTTTCGTGAGATTTATAGCACTGGTGTTGTCACATAGCAAAGGAATAGTCTTGATGTGTAAGACCCGGCTTCCCGACTTTCCGTCCAGTGTCTTGGATGACTGGACACTAATGCGTCCAGGCTCGGCGATGCGTTAGTGTCGCGTCGTGGGTGTCCGACGCGACAGTCATCCTTGTCGCGACGAGCGTGTGCGTCGTGTTCTTGTCACACCCGACTTTCCCATCGCGTCTTGTTGTCGCGACCGGTCAACGGGTCATGACAGTGCTCCATCGTTTCATTCGTCTAACACCTGTCAAGGTGGTAGGTGTGTCAGTACAACCTATTGCATTGTCGCGGTGTCCCTGGGGGACGCGTTCCTGTCGCGGTGCGTTGACCCATCGTGTTAAGGTCCTTAACGCGACGCGTCACCCCGTCGTGTCTTGGGTGCCGAAGGCTTAAAACCTTGGCCTGCAACCCCTTCCCCCTCTCTCCCTCTTTCCCCTCTCTTCTCCCCCTCCGGTGGTGCTCTGCCTCCCCCTCTCCCCTTTGTGTGTTTTAGGCGAGGAGGAGGGCCGTGCGTGGTGTCCCGACATCGTGGAGCTTGCGTGGAGCGAAGAGTGTTGAACCACTCTCTATTTGTTCTTGTATTTTGGTGATAATAAAATTTATGATGTAACTTAAATTGAATATTTTGTTTCATCTGTGTCGCATCAATCTCATAGCAAAATGTTGAGTCTCACATTGATGCAATATGGCGCACTAAAATGATAAAATCGATGTTTAATCAATATACATCGATTTCAGTTTAAGTGCCAAATTTAATAAGCGCTACAACGATTTTGTTTTAATTGATTTTTTAAAAGCGCTACAACAACTTCGCTAAGTGGCCATAACGATTTGTTAAGAAATCGATCTCATAACGATTCGCTAAGTGGCCATAACGATTTGTTAAGAAATCGATCTCAGAACGATTCCTTTTATAGCCACAACGATTTGCTCTCATAACGATTTCATAAGTGATCACATCGGCTTGGGTCTCATAACGATTTCATAAGTGATCACATCATCTTGGGTCTCGTAGCGATTTCATAAGTGATCACATCGGCTTGGGTCTCATAACGATTTCATAAGTGATCACATCGACTTCTTAAGTGAGACAACGATTTGCTCTCACAACGATTTGTTTACAAATGAGCAACCACTCTTCACATAACGATTTCATAAGTCATGCTCATAACGATTTCTTCAATGATCATAAGGACTTGTCTTTCACATCGATTTGTTCATAAACTTGCAACAATTTACTTGTAAATGAACAAAGATTTCTTTTGAATATTTTGAAAGTGTTTTTGGCGCTTAAATGAGAAGTCAAATATCTTCTGACAAAAAGCTGCATGCATAATCTTGTCAGAAAAAGATTTGACCTACTATTTTCAATATGTTAGCAGAAGCACAGTACTATGCATCATTTATCATAAACACTCTTTTATCCTAACACTTTCTTCCATGCTCACAGACCTCGAAGACCATCAGAGTCTGATTAAGACAAATGAAGAGGAGATGAGCAACGGCTAGAACTCTAACGGATCTCTTCAACGGATCTATTCAAGCTGCTCATATAAAAGATGGAGCATTGCTGAAGATAAAGGGAGCTTTCCTGAAAATCCTTCAAGGAGTGTACAAATGTGAGAAGAACCTTCACGCCACAAACACTCAGAGAAAGAGAGAAGAGCTCGAGCCAAAAATCTACAGAAGCTTTCAAGCAGAAGTCTTCATCGTCTTCAAGCCTTCTTCTCATCCATTCTCCCTGTGCTCATTGTAATCTTGGGGGAGAGTCTGTGACTGTGAGCCAAGTCCTGAGCGTTCATCTTGTAATAGCTCTCAGTCTGATCTTTATTTTCTAAGAAAGATTTATGTCCAGCTGTAGGACTGTATACAGTGTGTAAGCTAGCTAGAGGTTAGTGTCTAGCAGAACCGTGTTGGGGTTTGTACCAACAAGACCTAGCTAAGGTTTAAGTCTAGCAGAACAGCACTGGGGTTTGTTCCAGGAGGTTTACTTCTGAACCTGTAAAAGAAGTAGGTTTTCTTCTGAGCCTAGAAAAGAAGTGGGCTGCCTTCTTGCCCGGGAAAGAGAAGAAGACCTGGTGGGATATCCAGGGTGTTGTAGTGTCCTTGAAGGGGATTGTACCTTCGGTTAGTGAAATCTCAAGAGTTTGCTTGGGGACTGGACGTAGGACTTCCATGTGGGAAGGGCCGAACCAGGATAAACCTCCTGTGTCCTTTTGTGTGATTGTTCTTTTGCTTCCGCACTGCCACTCTTCATCACACTAACACTAACCAAACTTTTAAGTGTTCACGTTTTGATTTCAGATTTCAGAAAATCCTATTCACCCCCCCCCTTAGGTTACCTTGCTACCGCACACCAAAGGGCCAACAAAGAGGAGGTGGCGAATCCGACTTTAAAGGCCCTATTGGGGTTCGTTCTTCGTTTAAGGTAGGGATTGCTTGAACTCTTCTTGATTCAGGTGGATTGGGAGCCCATCGGGGTTTGTAGTTGGTGTTTACTACTTCTCCATGCTCCCCTCCCTCGTGTGGCGGTGTGTGTAGCTTGTGGGCAGCCCCGAGATGGAGCATCCCACGATTCTGCCTCTCTACTGGTGTCGCGACCGTGCTGCACGTCGCGACACCAGAAGAGGCGTCTGCCCGATCGGGCACGACCTTATCGCGACGCAGTTGCCTGTCGCGACGCATTTTCCTATCGTGACAGGGTTTGCTGTCGCGACGCTTTGCCCTGTCGTGATAGGGTTGCTGTCACGGTGCCTTTGCCCATCGCGATGGTATCGCGACGGCCTAGGGGGACACAACAGTACCTGTGTTGCCTTGGGTGTTTCCATGGTTCCAGTTGGGGTGTCGGCGTGTGCCCCAGGACTGGCTTTCCCTCAGGACCTTCAAGTGGGGAACGCAGCAGGTTACCTGTCTGCGTTCAGTGACTGAAGGTGACACCTTCTTGGCTATGTCCTGGTGGCGGTGCCAGGAGGGTCACATCCATCTAATAATCGATTGACTGGCAGTCAATCGATTATTAGCAGAGCGACAGTTTTCCGTACTGTCTGGTGGTGTTCCGAGGTTCTAGCTTGTTCGTGCATGCCTTGGTTGGCTGACGGCCCTCTTGAGGGTCTGTGCGTGCCTCTCGCTTGCTTGGCTTGTCGTGGGTTACAAGCCAGCAGTTTGGCGTGGTTCTTGTTGTGCTTGCCCCACATGTTCGCCCAGTGCTTGGCACTTGAGGGCTTGTCCCATTCAGAGGTTGTCTCCATTGCCTGGGACCCCCATCCTCGGGAGCCTTTGAGGGAGCGTTCAGGGCTATGAGCGTGCTCGAGTTGGCAGTCGAGTTGGAGGACTCTAGAGTGAAGGGGAAAACGAGGTTTGTACAGTGGTGCTGAGTCGTTTGTAGATCTCTCTTGTCTGGGGCGGGACGCTGAGGTTGTTGAGGTGTTTTCTTCCCGGAGCGGCCCAGATAGTCCTTTGTCTCACTGCCTCTCTCTGCGTTGGTTCCGGAGCCACGTAGTGGTGCTAGGTGTGGGGCCGCAGCTTGGCCAGGCTACGGTGTTGCGTGTATTTATGTGTTTCTGTGGCGGCTCTATCTCGCTCTTCCATAGAGGGGAGGCAGGAGCTAGGCTGGAGAGCAGAGGGAGTGGACGGCGTGTACCCCTCTTGGCTGCTAACAGCGGTGGCTTGGTTGCTATTGTTGTGACGGTGTTTCCTCACGACATTTCCAAGTATGACTCATTGCCCGAGCTTACACGGTGGTTATAGCCTGGCTGTGTCTAGTCTCTGTGGGTGTCGTTGGTCTGGCCTTATGTGGACCCATGCTTCTGGTGGTTTCTGCTCGGTGTCCTCTCAGTTCCGTAGTCCCGTTCTTGGGTGCCAGTCCCCAGTGGCACCGGCGTATGTGGCTTCCCGACCTCGTGGTGTGTTCGGGGTGGTTCTATTTTTCATCCCTCGACCTTGTAGAGGTCCGAGGTGGCCGTGCTTGTGGTGAGACGTCGTTCTCACCTGGTTGTTGTGTGGTCTCAGAGGGTGTGCCGAGGGTTGCTTCCTCTTCGTGCCCAACTCTGTTGGTTTCTGCGGGAGTCGTGTTTGTGTCACGACCTTGGTTGGTGGTCATGATGTTGCACTGTTCTATTATGCTGCTTAGTAGTGCCCTGTTGTAGGTGTTCCTTGCTTTATAGCTTTCTAGGGTAGTTTCCTATTTTCGGAGTTCTTGCTGCTCTGGCCGGTGAGGGACTGGTAATCCCTATGGGCCTTATTTGTGAGGCTCACCCCCCTACTTCCTTCATCTAGGGGCTCGTCGTCGCGGGAGCTCGGTGTCAGACAGGTTGCGGAGGCTGCTGTAACGCCGTGTGTTGTCAGCAGCAGTCTGAGTGAGTGTTGTGAGCTCTTGTACCTGAGTGAGTTGAGAGTTGTGCTTTGCAAGTTCTCGGGGTATGCCCCTTAAGGACTGCACCTTTCTTATTGTGCTTGTGCTTTTACTTGGGACACGTTGTATATTGTATATCTTATTATAGTTATTTAAATTCAGTACATATCTCACTAGACTATTTCTTATAACCCTTCCGGGTCTTCGGATCTGTGGGTGGCGACGCGAACTTCAGGGTCCCTGGCGGGGTTCCGGGAGGTCGGGTCGTTACATGATGTGTAGTCCATAATCTTCAAGCTATTGTTCGATCCAAAGAAGTTGAGTGCAATAGCTCCCAACAGCTACATATTCAGCTTCAGCTGTTGATAGAGCTACTGAGTTTTGTTTCTTTGAAGACCATGAAATCAAGCATCCTGCAAGAAATTGACAACAACCACTGGTGCTTTTTCTATCCATTTTGCATCCAGCATAGTCACCATCCGAATATCCAATTAAACTAGTTTCACAGGTTTTAGGATACCATAGACCTAAGTTATGAGTATGAGCTAGATATCAAAAGATTCTTTTTACTGAGATTAGATGAGATTCTTTAGAATCAGATTGATATCTTGCACACATGTATACACTCAATAAAATTTCAGGTCTACTTGCGGTTAAATAGAGTAATGAACCGATCATACCTCTATAGAGTTTATGATCCACTTTCTTACCTTCCGGATCACTGTCTGACTTGGTTGATGTGCTCATGGGAGTAGACAGTAGTTTGGCATTTCCAAACCCAAACTTCTTCAATAGTTCCTTGGTGTATTTGATTTGACTGATATGTGTTCCTTCTTTGCTTTGTTTAATTTGAAGTCTAAGGAAGTAGTTGAGTTCTCCCATTATGCTCATTTCAAATTCTCTCTGTATTAGCTTTTCAAAATACTTAAACAGAGATTCATCAGTAGATCCGAAGATAATATCATCTACATAGATTTGTACAAGTAATATAATTTTGGCATTTGATTTAATGAATAGTGTGTTATCTACTTGACCTCTAATAAAATCATAATTTAATAAAAATGCACTAAGTCTTTCATACCAGGCTCTAGGTGCTTGTTTTAAACCATATAAAGCTTTATGCAGTTTAAAAACTTGATTAGGAAAGTCTAAATCATCAAAACCATGAGGTTGTTCTACATATACTTCCTCCTTTATAAAACCATTCAAAAATGTTGATTTCACATCCATTTGAAAAAGTTTTAAATCTAATGCAGATGCATAAGGAAGTAAAATTTGAATAGCCTCTTGTCTAGCAACTAGTGCATAGGTTTCATGGAAATCTATGCCTTCCTCTTGGGAATAGCCTTGAGCAACTAGTCTAGCCTTATTTCTTGTGATAACACCAACTTCATCCAATTTATTACTGAACACCCATTGGTACCAATCATAGGATGATCTGATGGTCTAGGAACAAGGGGCCAGACCTGATTTCTCTTGAACTGATTTAGTTCATCTTGCATGGCTAAAATCCAAGATTCATCAGATAGTGCTTCATTGACTATCTTTTGCTCTATTTGAGAGACAAACGCTACAAGGAATGATATTACCTCTAGTTCTTACCCCAACCGATGGATCTTCAATGATGTTATCTTTTGGGTGATCTTTTTTGTATCTTCATTCCTTTGGAAGATCATCATGAATGATATCTTTTTGTTGCAGTTCTTCCAAGGGTGGATCTTCATCATCTTTGATGATTGCTTCCTTCAGTTTCTTGGAAAGATTTTCTGTACCTTCATCATCACTAACAATTTCCTTTCTCAAAGAAGGGTTAGATTCATCAAAAATAACATATACAGTTTGTTCAATTAATAAACTTCTTTTGTTAAAAACTCTATTTCCTTTGGGTTTAGAAGTATACCCCATAAAAATACCATCATCTGATTTGGGATCCAACTTACCAATATCTCTCTTACCATTGTTGTGAATGAAGCATCGACATCCAAATGTTCTGAGATGGTTGATCTTGGGCTTCTTGTGCTTGAATAGTTCGTATGTTGTCTTCTTCAGAATGGGTCTGATC
Organism: Colocasia esculenta; assembly: GCA_014218235.1. NCBI lineage: Eukaryota > Viridiplantae > Streptophyta > Magnoliopsida > Alismatales > Araceae > Colocasia > Colocasia esculenta. Next base: position 98,079,049 of record CM024757.1, read on the forward strand.
ATGGCTCTATTGATTATGTAGCATGTTGTATTGATTGCTTTTGCCCAGAAATATCTTGGAAGATTACACTCAGATAACATTGTTCTTGCCATATCTAGAAGTGTTCTATTCTTTCTCTTAGCTACTCCATTTTGCTGTGGTGTTCTTGGTGCTCATAAGTTGTGTTCTATCCCCAAATCATCACAGAATTATGCAAACCTGTCATTCTGAAACTCTCCTCCATGATCTGATCAAATACTTATGATACTGAACTTCTTATCTTTCTGAACCAACTTGTTGAACTTCACAAAGCTATCAAAAGTGTCATCTTTGTGCTCAAGAAATGATACCCATGTATATCTAGAATAATCATCAACTATAACAAATCTGAAATTCTTTCCTCCTAAACTTGTAGTTCTCATTGGTCCAAACAAATCCATATGAAGCAGTTCTAGTGGTTTGGAGGTAGAAACGATTGTCTTGGATTTGAATGAAGATTTAGCATGTTTTCCTTTTGCACATGGTTGACAAGTGTTATCTAATCTTCAATTCATCTTCGGTAGACCTTCGACTAGATCATATTTGATGAGTTTTCTGATTCCATCCAAGCTGGCATGACCTAGTCTTCTGTGTCATAGTTCAGCATTCTGCTCTTTGCTGGCTGCCAAACAAATATCTTGACTCTTCAAATCTTCTAGGTGTAACACATAGATTTTTCTCTCTGCAGGCTTCAAAAATTGTTGTTCCATCCTTGATGATTAGGCATTTTGATTCCTGAAATTTGATCTGATGACCCTTGTCACATAGCTGACTCATGGTGATTAAATTATGAATGAGTCCTTCAATGCAGAGAACATCTTCTATCAGGATCTTGTCTTTGCTTCCAATTGATCCACAGCCAATCATTGATCCTTTACCATTGTCTCCATAAGTTACTATTCCTTCTTCATTTTTGATAGATGAGAATAGCATTTTGTTGCCGGTCATATGCCTTGAGCACCCGCTGTCCAAGTACCCCTTTGATGCTCTAAGGCTTCCCTGCAATAAATCAATGAAATTTAGGTACCCAAGTTCTTTTGGGTCCTGGTTGGTTAGCTTCTACAGAGTTTCTTTTTGGAATCCATTTTAGATGTTTGGTTGTTGTAATTTTTGTATGACCTATTTTGTTACAACGAGTGCAACAGGAAATATTATTTATTGTTTTGTTTGGCTTATTATTTTTATTAGTGTTTGATTTACAATTAGGATTTTATTCAGCTACAAATTTTGGCATTGGATATATTTTGGGATGAATAACTATTTCTTCATTATCTGGTGGAGTATACTCGATTCCATACTTTTTTCTTTCTTGATCTTTTTGCTTCTTTTAGTATTAAAGAGTATCTTTCATTTGTAAGTTTTTCAATTGTGACTGTCAAATATTCGTTATCTTTTGTTAGTGTATTAATTTCACTTTAATTTTACTTATGGTTTCCTGACTTTCTAGACTTGATATCTTTTCAGTTTTAATTTTTACATCTTCACATAGTAGCTCATTTCTTCTTTTCAGTTCGGAAATTTGTTTTTCTAGTTGTTCAATTTTTGATTTTAAATCTGAGTTGGTTATTTCGAGGCATGCATAATTTTTCTTAACTGATTTCAATTGTTTACACACTTCTTTATATTTATTGTATAGTTCATTGAAGGCGTCGTCTAAGTTATCAGAATCAGACTCATTGCATGAAGTGAAAGAAGAGTCTGAGGTTACCTTGTCATCGACATTTGCCATAAATGCCAAGTTGGCCTTTTCTTCTTCTTCTTCGCTGGAGCTTGACTCACTGCCTGAGTTACTCTCGTTATTCCAAGCAGCAGCCATAGCTTTCTTCTTGTATTTCTTCAATCTCTTCACATTGTCCTTTTTCTTGAATTTAGCCTTCTTCAGTTTTGGACACTCAGCCTTAAGATGTCCTGGCTTCTTACATTCATAACATATTGGCTCAGATCTTTTAACTTCTTTGCCTTCAGGTCTCTTGCAGTCTTTGCCTTTCTAGAAGTATCTTCTTCTTAACTGATATTTTTTTTTAGCTAAAATTTGTTGTAGTTGTCTGGAGAGAAAGGCTTCTTCATCTTCACTATTTTCTTCGCTCCTTTTAGTTTCTGATTCACCTTCAGATGTGTTCTCTGTAGCCTTGAGGGCATTGTTATGCTTTTTCTTGATGGAGGATTCTCCCAGCCTTTCCATATTTATCTCATGAGCCATTAGAGACCCAATGAGTTTCTCAAGGGACATGTTCCTGAGGTCATTAGCTTCCTCTATGGCAGTTGCCTTTGGAGTTCATGAAGTCGGCAAAGATCTTAATATTTTTCTGACCATGTCTCCTATCTCATATGTTTTTCCTAGCCCAGCCAGACCATTTGTAATGTCTGTAAAGTGACTGTACATCTGGGAGATGGATTCTCCATATTGCATTTGGAACCTCTCATATTGAGCTACCAGTATATCGATTCTTGTTTCTTTTACCTTGTCAGTTCCTTCATGAGTGAGCTACAGCTTATCCCACATCTCTTTGGCTGACTAGCATGCAGATATTCTGTTAAATTCGTTCTTGCATAGAGAACAGCACAGTATACTATTGGATTTGCTATTCTGAGACAACTTCTTCTTGTCTTCATCTGTCCATTTGTCTTTGGTGTTGGTGACTTTTAGATCTCATCTTCTATTATTGTCTATAATTGGAAATCAAGTCCTTGAAGGAAGAACTACATCCTCGTCTTCCAGTAGTTGTAGTCTTCACCATCGAATAGTGGAGGCCTGTTGATGGATTGTCCTTCTACATGACCTTGGGCTACCATTTATCTTTGCTCTTCAGATCGTGAGATCTACTCACTCAAAGAGACTTAACTCTGATACCACTTGTTGACCAGGTTGCAAGCCCAGAGGGGGGGAGAATGGATTGCTAAAAATTTCTTTTAAGAATATTCCTGTAAATAAAAATACTTTGACAGAAGATACTAAATTCGATGGTTAGAGTTAGTATAAAACAAAGACACAATAAGATCAATCACATGGACAACAGAAATTTTATCCTAGTTAAAATCTCCTATCATAAGGAGTCCTATGTCCAGTTCCCAAGCAACAACTTGGGATTTCACTAACCAAGGGTACAGTCCCCCTTAAGGACACTTACACATCTAGCCGTAGCTGACCTTCTCTTCACTACAAGAAGAGGCACAATACCACCTACTAAAACAGGTCTTCCTTCTTATCAAAGGGAACAACCACCCACTCCACAGCTGGTCTTCTCTTCACAGATGAAGAGGATCACACAAGAATGAGTAAAGGAGGATGACCCCTAGACCAAGCTTATAGCAAATGCTTGATCTGAGGTGGACACTGAGAGATAAAAGAATATCAAAGGAAGAAGGTCTCTCAGATCTAGGAAAGCTCTCAGAAACTAGAACAGATTGCTATGGAGAGCTAAGAGCAGAAAGACTACTTTGAATGATCGAACGAGCTCTTCTTTTTCTTTATTCAAGGTGTCAAGAATATATCTTCATACAGTCCTCACTCTTCTACTTATCTTCTTTTTGAAGAGGTATGCGTTGAAGTATCCGTTGTCTCTCATCTTCAAGCACGTTAGATGTGTCTAGTCTGATGTAGGAATCAAGAAAACCTACAGCCATTAAATGCTGGGATGGACACATATAGAGAGAAAAATTATCTAAATCTCTTCTTGCTTCTATTAGGGTGACAGGTCCAATCGTTGCAACGTGTGAGACCACCAGAAACTTGCACACAATTAATGCTGAAGTATAGACAACTTGAATGCGTCTAAACTGACAGTCAACGTTAGTAGTCGTGCTTTAGGAAGATACACTAAAGAGGAGGTTCCATTCTGTCATCCCTTAAAGTTCTACTTTACGTGACATGAATATGGTAATCTGAAGATATGTCGTGTAAAGATATTGTACCAGATACAATAAATGTTTGAGTGCACAGGATACATGTTTCGCGGGAAAGTATGAAATTCACAGAGATTTGAATATATTGAATATTATGAAGGGTAATATATACATATATATATATATATATATATATATATATATCAAGACTATTTAGAATGATTATAATAATACCCTTCAACTGTCTAAAACATAATCATTATAAAAAGAAAGTCGGTGTTTAGAGACAGTCTATGCAAAAGGTAGTCGATGTACAAACACATCTGATGTTCAAGAGAAGTCGTCGTGAGTGTAATCGTTGTTGGAGTAACATCGATGTTGAAATATAATCATAGTCTTTGTGGAGATGTAATCCATGTTGACATGATGTCGATGTGATCATAATTGATGTTAAAGCAAAATCGATGTTGTAGTGAAATCGATGTTCTGGATGAAATCGTTGTTTAACTGAAATCAATGTTTAACTGAAGTCGATGTTCAGGTGAAATCGATGTTCTAAGTGAAATCGTTGTTGTACTGAAATCGATGTTTGATTGAAGTCGATATTCAAGTGAAATCAATGTTCTAAGTGAAATTGTTGTTGTACTAAAATCGATGTTTGATTGAAGTCGTTGTTTAAGTGAAGTCGATGTTCTGTATGAAATCAATGTTCAAGTAAAATCGATGTTCTATATGAAATTGGTGATTAAGTGAAATCAATGTAGAAACAAAATCGATGTTTGAATGAAATCGATGTTGAACCAAAATTGATGTTCAAGTCAAGTCATCGTTGTACTGAAATCAATGTTTAATTGAAGTCGATGTTCAAGTGAAATCGATGTTCTAAGTGAAATCATTATTGTACTGAAATCGATGTTTGATTAAAGTCGATGTTTAAGTGTAGTCAATGTTCTATATGAAATCGATGTTCAAGTAAAATCAATGTTCTATATGAAATCGGTGTTTAGGTGAAACCGATGTTGAGACGAAATCGATGTTTGAACCGAAATCGTTGTTTTAGTATGGAGTCGATATAGAACCGAAATCGATGTTCTAATATGAAGTCAATACTTAAGTGAAATCGATGTTCTTTCTGAAATCGATGTTTTAACAAGGTAGTCATTGTTTTTGTCACGCCCCGAATATTTAGCAGCGGAATAAATACCGGGGGACGTGAACGATACAAACCGGCGTAACGTGAACGATACAAACCGGCGTATCACAGTTGAATAGTGCAGAGTCACATTCAGATATAACAACACATTCAAGACTATAATATGGTCACCAATAGTATACTTTAATTCATTTCATTCAACTAGATACAACCTCATGTAAGAAGAATTAACCAAAGGGTCCATTATTCAAATAACTTCCAGAAAAGTTTCACTATTACATAGACTACTCAATTTCTAAACTGTCATCTATTCTAGGACGGGTGCTCGTCACTCTTGCCCAGTCCCATCCGACTCCACCGGTTCTTCATCACTACCTGAAAAGGGCAGGATGATAGGGGTGAGCGAACTAGCTCAGTAGGATTTACATCTCAATAACGTGCGGGCACTAGTATACATGATTAACATTTTTACATAGGCAGATATGCACATGAATATGATGACAATGTATGCAATACTACCAGATTGAATAGCAGAATAGAATGGATATCATATCAGAATCAAATGTGTCGAGTTGCATATTCAATGAACAAATATTTCAAGAATAGAATCATGTCAGAAGAGATTGGCCATATTCAAGCAGAGTTCATGTGTTCACAAGAACAAACGTATCATATCATGTCAAGTCAAACTTATCAAGTCAAACAGGAGGCACATATTCACAAATATTGCATGTCAGGTGTGCTATGCCAAGCACCAAGAGTCCATACTCCCTCGGTTAACAAGTACGTTGGGGCGCTCCTCCCCAGGACCGGACAGGGCCCTATTGCACAGGCATTGTATCAAGTTTTGGACCGGAGTCCACGATGTGCCGAACAAACATATTCATATTATGGCCACAGAGTTTCAATGACAAGCTCATAGTAAAAAGGACATGATCATTTATAGAGTCAAGGAATGACAAACAGCTCAAAAGAACAAGGCAGGATAATATCGTATCTTATATTTCATAATTCATTAATGTCTTGACAAGAGGGTGTTTCTAAAGACAGATCATATGTAGAACATGTACTTTCCTAACATGTATGCATATGACAATTAATCAATTGAACACCGGAAAACATGAAACCATGAAACTTATATGCAAATCATAACATTTACACCACTAACATGTCCATACTAATCATGTATTCATCCCCACATTCATATCATATTATTATCTTATCAATTGACAATAAGCAAGATCACAAGATAATCCAAGGATCATAAGAACAATCAAAATTTACACATTAGAATCATATTCATATCATTACCATTTCCTTTAATGGTTTGATTTATTTTAAGTCCATGCATACCATATAACATCATGTACATGCTTGAAGACATCATGAAATGATAGACTCAAATTATACAAAAATCTTGTAAGGGTAGTGTCGACACTAGATCAGGTGGTGTCGACACCATGCTCCAAACCCAAGACAAAATAGGCAAAACTGGTCAGGTAGTGTCGACACTAGTTCAGGTGGTGTCGACACAGTGCCTCAAATACAAGACAAAAAGGTCAAGTCATGTCGACACAAGTCCAAGTAGTGTCGACACTAGAGATAGCTTCCAGAAAACCTTCTGGCCAATATGGGACAGTGTGTCGACACTAGCACAGGTGGTGTCGACACTAGATCAACTTTCCAGCACTTTCTGGGTCAAACTGGGGGAGTGTGTCGACACTAGATGGGACTGTGTTGACACTAGAGGCTTTCCCAGAACACCATCTGGGCTGTTTTGGGACAGCAGGTCGACACTAGCTCAGGCTGTGTCGACACGAGTGGCTTTCCCAGAACAAAACACATGGTCATGTGGAACCCGATGACACATCTCATGCAGCGATTCACTTACGACTCTTATAACTCTTTAACGAGTGACATTTAGACAAAACGTTCAACATGAAAGATGAAGAGGACAACTACTAGAAGAATGTTTATGTTGAGGGTTTGATATAATTCGGTCCCGAATCCTGAGAAAACATATGAAGAACAGAAAATCAAGTGTAGCCCGAAATTGCAGTATCATGCAGAGACTCTCTTATCATGCTCCTAACTCTCTAACGAAGGATTTTTGGACAAAACGTCCAACATAGAAGATGATCGTGACTTCAATTGGAAGAACTTTCATGAATAAAGTTTAGTCAAATTTGGTCTTAAATCGTGTGCACAATATGACGAACGAGAAAAGCCCTAACTGTGCAAGACTTCGGGAAATTCACCAATACATGATGAATAATCCATGAAAATTGGGCAAATCAAGTGCAAATGATCCTAGACTCAAGAAACTACATGTTGGCATTGGTTTTCTTTAATCTTGGCCCGAGAACACCTACCTTTATGAAGATCTAAAACCTATTGATGTTCTGGACACAACAGAGGATGCAGGGGATGAAGCTCCGGATTCCCAGTCTTTCTCCTGTTCCTCAGAAGTTTCTGCTTGCTTCCAAACGACTCCAACTTCGTTGTTAAACCTTCCCCAAGAGTTTAGGGACGAGTTCTTATAGTTTTAAGATGTTGTTAAGAGTCCTAATGATGCTAGGAAAGGGGCTACGAGCTCTGTTTCCTAGTTTCCAGAAAATCTGGGATTCCTTTACTTAAAAGAGGTAGCAAAGGTTTAGGAAACCACCAATTGGATTGAGTTCGGTTTTGGCTTACCTTACATGACTAATCAACCATCTTTTAACTCTAAATTGCCCTTTCTAATTATGGCATAATTACCTACACGAATTTCTAGGTAATTCCCTGTCCAGTTCATTCATATCCTTGGGCCAAATGTGTTCTATAGGCCCATTCTTGTTGATGGTTCATAATTACATGGTGTTGGAAGTCTCCAATACGATTATTTATTTTTTATCCCTCTATATTTCTGAAAATTTTAAATTGCTAAATTTCCGGGGTGTTACATCCTCCCCCACTTAAGAAATTTGGTCCCCAAATTTACGTGTAATGGTGTAGTTCGTACCTGAGAATAGCTCCGGGTGATTTTTCTTCATTCTCTCCTCTGTTTCCCAGGTAGCATTAGTAACTCCGTCTTGACTCCATTGAACCTTCACCATAGGTATGGTACCATTCCTGAGTCGCTGAATCTTCCGATCCAACAGTTTGATCGGCTTCTCTTCATAAGTCAGGTCCTCCCGAATCTCCAAGTCCTCGTGGTCAATTACATGGTCGGCATTGAATAGGTACTTCCGCAGCATGGATATGTGGAACACATTATGCACGCTTGCTAGTTGCGGAGGTAGTGCAAGTCTATACGCCACCTGACCAATTCTTTCCAGAATTTCAAATGGCCCTATGAATCTGAGACTTAGTTTTCCTTTGATCCCAAATCTTTGTATTCCCCTCGAAGGTGAGACCTTCAAGAAAACATGTTCGCCAACCTGAAATTCCAGTTCTCTCCTCCTCTTGTCTGCATAACTCTTCTGTCTGGATTGTGCTATCTTCAGACGTTCCCTGACAATCTGAACCTTCCGGACAGTGGCCTCAATCAAGTCGGGTCCAACCCATTGGTTCTCCCCAACCTCTTCCCAACAAAGGGGTGATCTGCAACTCCTGCCATATAAGGCTTCAAATGGAGCCATCTTGATACTGGCCTGATAACTGTTGTTATATGCGAACTCCATCAGGTACAACTGATCATCCTATCGACCTTTGAAATCCAGCACCAAAGCACGAAGCATATCCTCCACAATTTGATTGGTCCTTTCAGTTTGTCCATCAGTCTGAGGATGGAAGGCAGTACTAAAGTTTAATTTAGTACCCATTGCTGCTTGTAAACCCTTCCAGAAGTGTGAAGTAAATCTAGGGTCCCGATCTGATATTATGCTAGATGGAACCCCGTGCAATCTAACTACTTCCTTAACATATAGAGCGGCCAACACATCCACTGACCATGTACTCTTGATCGGCAAGAAGTGAGCCGACTTAGTCAATCGGTCAACTATTACCCAAATTGCATCCTTACCACCTCTAGTCTTGGGCAATCCCATGATAAAGTCCATACCGATACTATCCCACTTCCACTCTGGGATTTCTAGTGGTAGCAGTCCACCAGCCGTACGGAAATGTTCGGCTTTGACTTTCATGCATGTCAAACAGTATGCCACATGATCGGCCACATCCCTCTTCATGTTTGGCCACCAGTACGACCTTTTTAAATCTTGGTACATCTTTGTTGATCCTGGATGAATCGTATATTTGGACTGGTGAGCTTCATTCAGTAATCTTTTCTTGAATTCTTCATGATCAGGGACACATGTTCTACCCCTGAATAATAATCTTCCTTCAGCTGATAGAGTAAAGTCGGGTCTTTGTTCTAACTTCTCCCTGATCTGAACTAAGAGTTGGTCTTCTCCCTATTTCTCCTGGATTTCGGTCAGCAGAACGGATTGTATCTGAAGATTGGAAATCATTACTTGCTTCTCCTCCTTTTCCATGTCTAAATTCAGACTTGCAAATTGCTCCAGTAACTTCCATTCACCCAGCATCATACTAGCTAGAACAGTTCCTGGTTGTCTACTTAGAGAGTCTGCCACTACATTGGCTTTCCCAGGGTGATATTGGATGGAAAAGTCAAAGTCCTTAAGGTACTCTAACCACCTTCTTTGTCTCATGTTAAGCTCCTTCTGTGAGAACAGTATTTCAAACTCTTGTGGTCAGAAAAGACTTTAAATTGCTCACCATAGATATAATGCCTCCAAATCTTTAAGGCGAATACCACAGCTGCTAACTCCAAGTCATGAACCGGATAGTTCACTTCGTGGATCTTCAACTGTCTGGAAGCATAAGCTATTACCTTCCCTTGTTGCATAGGACACATCCCAGTCCAGTACCAGAAGCATCTGAATAAATTTCAAATCCTCCCTCTTCAGTGGGTAAGGCGAGGATAGGGGCAGTAGTCAGACACTTCTTCAAGTTATTGAAACTTGCCTCGCAATCCTCATTCCATACAAATGGATTTTCCTTCCGGGTCAGCTTGGTTAATGGTACTGCAATCTTTGAGAAATCTTTTATAAACCTTCGGTAATACCCAGCTAATCCCAGAAAACTCCTGATCTCTGTGACGCTTGTCGGTCTTTCCCATTTCAACACAGCCTCAACCTTTGATGGATCAACAGCGATACCATCTTTGGTCACCACATGCCCGAGAAAGGATACCTCCTCAAGCCAAAATTCACATTTACCTAACTTGGCATATAGTTTGTTCTCCCTCAAAATCTGCAATGAAATCCTCAAATGCTCCTCATGCTCTTCCTTTGTTTTGGAATAAATCAATATATCATCGATGAATACTACCACAAACTTATCAAGATATGGGCGATAAATGCTATTCATCAACTGCATGAAAACTGCAGGGGCATTTGTTAGTCCAAAAGGCATAACAATAAATTCATAATGCCCATACCTGCTTCGGAAGGCAGTCTTGTGAATGTCTTCTCCTTTGATCCTCAATTGATGATAACCAGATCGGAGATCTATTTTAGAGAAGTACCTAGCTCCAGATAATTGATCAAACAACTCATCAATTCTCGGCAGAGGGTATTTGTTCTTGATGGTTAACTGATTCAGTTGTCTGTAATCTATGCATAGCCTCATCGACCTATCTTTCTTCTTGACGAAGAGGACAGGTGCACCCCATGGCGATGTGCTTGGTCGGATGAAACCCTTCTCTAACAGTTCCATCAGTTGCTCTTTTAATTCTTTCAGTTCCGCGGGGGACATTCTATATGGTGCCCTAGATACTGGTGCTGCTCCAGGGACCAAGTCGATAGTAAAATCAACCTCTCGCTCCGGAGGAATTCCGGGCAAGTCTTCGGGAAAAACATCAGCGTATTCGCTGACAACATGGATGTCCTCTACTTTGACTTCCTTCTTTGCGATGACAACAGCAGCAAGAAAGGCCATACAACCTTTCCTCATCATCCTTTTGGCTTGTAATGCAGAGATAATTGACAATCTCCTGCGGTTTCTATCCCCTGTGAACACTAGTTTTGGGTACTGGCTAAAAGTTACCCTACTTCTCCTGCAATTTATACTAGCCCCATGTTCAGACATCCAGTCTGCTCCCAGTATCACATCATACCCTGCCATGTCCATACATATTAAATTTGCTGGTAGGTTTTGGGTTTCAATCAACACCTCACTGGATGGTATATGGTTTGTAAGATTGGTACCCGGACCAATCGGGGTTGACACAACTATTCCGGATTTCATTGGGACTGGTTCCATAGATAGGGTATCAACAAATGTTTGAGATATGAAGGAGTGCGTAGCTCCCGTATCAAAGAGAACATAAGCAGGTCGGGAAAGAATAGTAAGTGTACCTTCCACGATACCTCCTTCTTCAGCAGTTTCTGGTTCCTGGACAGCTTGCAGTCGGCCTTGCCTCTTCTGTCCATTCGGACGTTTGTCCTGAGGGACTTGTTCTTTCAACATTGGGCAGTCCGAAATCCTATGGTCACGACTCCCACAGCGTAGGCATCTCCCTTGCGCTCTCCAGCATTCTTCAGTCCGATGACCAGCTCTGTCACAATGTTTACACCTTTCTCCCGTTGCCACTATCACTTGCTTACCTATTTCCTTCGGCTTTTTATCCGCTGGTTCATTTATCCCGCCACTGGGCCTTTTCTTCCCAATAGTCGGCTGATACCTCCCAGCAGAAGACACTTGTTCCCGTTTCACGAATTTTCCCTTAATCCTTTCGGCAGTCTCCATGGCATCTTCCAATAGTTGAGCTTTCTTAACCATTTCGGCATAAGTTAGAATGTCCATTGGCGCCAGTTGGGTGATGAACTGGGGCCTCAAGCCATTCAGAAAGCGTTTCGCCTTCATCCTTTCTGTCCCAATCAAGTTAACAGCGTATCGGGACAGCCGAGAGAATTGGGCCTCATACTCAGCCACATTAAGTCCTCTCTGTTTCAAAGCCGCAAATTCGGCTGCTTTCCGTTCTTGGACCCTCTCAGAAAAGTACTTGGCGTTAAAACGCTCAATGAACTGAGCCCATGTAAGTTGTTGTCCATTGAGGGTTGCTTCTACCGACTCCCACCATGCCCTGGCATCCTTTTCCAATTGGAAAGTCGCCAGTAGTACTTTGTTCTGGTCTGTGCATTGCATAACCCTGAATATCCTTTCAATCTCTTTAACCTAGTGCTCAGCAACATCTGGGTTAGTACTCCCTTCAAACCTAGGTGGATCCATGTTCCGAAAATTCCGGTGGAGCTCATCGGCTCCGTGATTACCTCCACCTTGGGTGGCTTGTAAGATAGCCTGAGTCAAGTTCTGTATGGTTCTTTGCATGTCCCTAGCCTGGGCACGTTCTGCGGCCATTGTGGTAATGATCACCTTCAAGATAATAATGTAAGTTAGTCATCTAAATATATCACATGTGACTTTTATTCCCATGGCTCTACCCAAGCTCACATTAGGTACGACAGGTTTTGACTCGTGTAATCTAGTTTCATTCCATATTCCTAATCCTTGGACCCTAAAGTTCAGTCTCTGATACCAACTGACACGCCCCGAATATTTAGCAGCGGAATAAATACCGGGGGACGTGAACGATACAAACCGGCGTATCACAGTTGAATAGTGCAGAGTCACATTCAGATATAACAACACATTCAAGACTATAAGATGGTCACCAATAGTATACTTTAATTCATTTCATTCAACTAGATACAACCTCATGTAAGAAGAATTAACCAAAGGGTCCATTATTCAAATAACTTCCAGAAAAGTTTCACTATTACATAGACTACTCAATTTCTAAACTGTCATCTATTCTAGGACGGGTGCTCGTCACTCTTGCCCAGTCCCATCCGACTCCACCGGTTCTTCATCACTACCTGAAAAGGGCAGGATGATAGGGGTGAGCGAACTAGCTCAGTAGGATTTACATCTCAATAACGTGCGGGCACTAGTATACATGATTAACATTTTACATAGGCAGATATGCACATGAATATGATGACAATGTATGCAATACTACCAGATTGAATAGCAGAATAGAACGGATATCATATCAGAATCAAATGTGTCGAGTTGCATATTCAATGAACAAATATTTCAAGAATAGAATCATGTCAGAAGAGATTGGCCATATTCAAGCAGAGTTCATATGTTCACAAGAACAAACGTATCATATCATGTCAAGTCAAACTTATCAAGTCAAACAGGAGGCACATATTCACAAATCTTGCATGTCAGGTGTGCTATGCCAAGCACCAAGAGTCCATACTCCCTCGGTTAACAAGTACGTTGGGGCGCTCCTCCCCAGGACCGGACAGGGCCCTATTGCACAGGCATTGTATCAAGTTTTGGACCGAAGTCCCACGATGTGCCGAACAAACATATTCATATTATGGCCACAGAGTTTCAATGACAAGCTCATAGTAAAAAGGACATGATCATTTATAGAGTCAAGGAATGACAAATAGCTCAAAAGAACAAGGCAGGATAATATCGTATCTTATATTTCATAATTCATTAATGTCTTGACAAGAGGGTGTTTCTAAAGACAGATCATATGTAGAACATGTACTTTCCTAACATGTATGCATATGACAATTAATCAATTGAACACCGGAAAACATGAAACCATGAAACTTATATGCAAATCATAACATTTACACCACTAACATGTCCATACTAATCATGTATTCATCCCCACATTCATATCATATTATTATCTTATCAATTGACAATAAGCAAGATCACAAGATAATCCAAGGATCATAAGAACAATCAAAATTTACACATTAGAATCATATTCATATCATTACCATTTCCTTTAATGGTTTGATTTATTTTAAGTCCATGCATACCATATAACATCATGTACATGCTTGAAGACATCATGAAATGACTAGACTCAAATTATACAAAAATCTTGTAAGGGTAGTGTCGACACTAGATCAGGTGGTGTCGACACCATGCTCCAAACCCAAGACAAAATAGGCAAAACTGGTCAGGTAGTGTCGACACTAGTTCAGGTGGTGTCGACACAGTGCCTCAAATACAAGACAAAAAGGTCAAGTCGTGTCGACACAAGTCCAAGTAGTGTCGACACTAGAGACAGCTTCCAGAAAACCTTTTGGCCAATATGGGACAGTGTGTCGACACTAGCACAGGTGGTGTCGACACTAGATCAGCTTTCCAACACTTTCTGGGTCAAACTGGGGGAGTGTGTCGACACTAGATGGGACTGTGTCGACACTAGAGGCTTTCCCAGAACACCATCTGGGCTGTTTTGGGACAGCAGGTCGACACTAGCTTAGGTTGTGTCGACACGAGTGGCTTTCCCAGAACAAAACACATGGTCATGTGGAACCCGATGGCACATCTCATGCAGTGATTCACTTATGACTCTTATAACTCTTTAACGAGTGACATTTAGATAAAATGTTCAACATGAAAGATGAAGACGACAACTACTAGAAGAACTTTGATGTTGAGGGTTTGATCTAATTCGGTCTCGAATCTAGAGAAAATATATGAAGAACAGAAAATCAAGTGTAGCCCGAAATTACAGTATCATGCAGAGACTCTTTTATCATGCTCCTAACTCTCTAACGAAGGATTTTTGGACAAAATGTCCAACATAGAAGATGATCGTGACTTCAATTGGAAGAACTTTCATGAATAACGTTTAGTCAAATTTGGTCTTAAATCGTGTGCACAATAAGACGAACGAGAAAAGCCCTAACTGTGCAAGACAATTCACCAATACATGATGAATAATCCATGAAAATTGGGCAAATCAAGTGCAAATGATCCTAGACTCAAGAAACTACATGTTGGCATTGGTTTTCTTTAATCTTGGCCCGAGAACACCTACCTTTATGAAGATCTAAAACCTGTTGATGTTCTGGACACAACAGAGGATGCAGGGGATGAAGCTCCGGATTCCCAGCCTTTCTCCTGTTCCTCAGAAGTTTCTGCTTGCTTCTAAACGACTCCAACTTCGTTGTTAAACCTTCCCCAAGAGTTTAGGGACGTTCTTATAGTTTTAGGATGTAGTTAAGAGTCCTAATGATGCTAGGAAAGGGGCTACGAGCTCTGTTTCCTAGTTTCCAGAAAATCTGGGATTCCTTTACTTAAAAGAGGTAGCAAAGGTTTAGGAAACCACCAATTGGGATTGAGTTCGGTTTTGGCTTACCTTACATGACTAATCTACCATCTTTTAACTCTAAATTGACCTTTCTAATTATGGCATAATTACCTACACGAATTTCTGGGTAATTCCCTGTCCAATTCATTCATATCCTTGGGCCAAATGTGTTCTATAGGCCCATTCTTGTTGATGGTTCATAATTACATGGTGTTGGAAGTCTCCAATACGATTATTTATTTTTTATCCCTCTATATTTCTGAAAATTTTAAATTGCTAAATTTCGGGGTGTTACAGTTTTGAGTGAAATTGATGTAGTAATGAAACAGTAATCGATGTGAACTTTTAATAGAAGTCGATGTATACTTAGACAAATCATATGCACTGGACTTCAAATAACATGAGTGTAGATAACTTACTGAGTTTGTTTTATTTGAGACCTGTTGACACACCTTAGAAAACAATGTTAGTCAATAATTTTCATAGTTTTGTTAATCACCAAAAATACATATAATATTTAAAAAATTATATGGAGATAGACTGATCATCACCTTGGTTAGTAAAATCCCAAGATTTGTTTGGGGACTGGACGTAGGTCTTCTATTTGAGAAGTACCGAAGGAGGATAAAATTCTCTATGTTCATTTGTGTGATTGTTTGTTTAAATTGCTTCTGCACTGCTACTCTATTTACTGTACACAACTACATTCACTAACCAAAGTTTTCAAGTGGTAATTTTTAACTGTACTTTCAAATTATCCTATTCACCCCCCCCCCTCTAGGCCATCCTCGCTGCCATCCGTGGGCCAACAAACATAACTTATCTTTCGTACTTTTTGAGTAGTAATTCATGGTATACTATGTACACTTTCACATTTTTTTAGCCATAAGGCCAATGACTTCTCTCGTTCTTTTCCAACCTCATAATCACTGACATGTTGATTTTCTTGAATTATTTCTGAATCAAAATGTCTGCAATATGAATGGAAGATCTGTCACGTCCCGAGTGTTACGCAGCGGATATAAATTATGCGAAATAATTCGAGTTGATATCCTGAGATGTAAACAGTCGGCAAATAAGCCTTCAGCTAGCACGCACTAAATGTATAACAACATACATCACCATAGGACCCAAATATTGAACTCAACTAATCTTGCACTCGAATCTCAACTCATTGTATTCCAAATGGAAACTATTACAGGACTAAGACTCAATAAAAAGAAAAGTACATTTTATTCCTCACTTCCTACTACATGGATCTAACACTCAAAGCAAACTAACTATAGATAGACTCATATTTGGAACGCTCATCACTCGGACACATTCCCATCATCGACTTGCTCTTCCTCTTGAACATCATAGTCACCTAGATTGGGTAAAAGTAGGGAATGAGCAAACTAGCCCAGTAGGATTTATATCTCAATGTGCGGGCAATGATATAAGTGATTAGCAGTTTAGAACTAGGTAGGCATGATGAACGTCATGATATACAGGTACGAATAAAGTGCGTTAAAACATGATACATGAACAAGCTAGATGGAGTAATCATGATAGAACAAGATTTTTGAACAAGATAACAAGATAGAACTAGCAATAGATTGCTTTGTACAAGCACGCAAGATTTCACTTGATGTCAAAACGCAAGATATCACTAATTGCAATAAATGCAGGATGCCCATATCATGCAAGCAAGCAAGCACGCACGAGCACGATCATGTAACACCAATTAGGCAGGTAGACACTAATGTACACCAAGAAAAGATCCATCAAGAATGTACACCAGGACACATGTATGTGGTTATTGTATCTATCATTCAACACGACACGCACGACTCCCAGTGCAAATGCAACGCCAGTAATCAATATGCCCCATGGTTAACAGTATATTTATGACTCTCCATCAATGGGGCTAGACTGGAGCCCTTGGACACTCGCCGTGCCCGGTCAGCATCTCACTTGAATTTTAAATGTAGATACCCACAGTCATTAATAATGGCCAATGAGAGTTTCAACAAGTAAGCATATGTAATGTCATGTTCATGATGATGATGAGAATGAGTAATAAGTAAATTGAACATGATTTCATGATAACAATGGTCGAGAGATAAATTTGGCAGCATAACGGTACGATTTATACTTTAGTTTAATCTTTACATTAATGGCTTTAGTCTAGATTGTAATTCACACTCACGAGAACAAGATGAGAGAGGAAGTGCACGCTATCTCCAGGGAACTTCAATGGTACAACCAACTCATCGGCTATATGGGAATCCATGGTCAGAGGAGAATTACGGAGGCCTTGGAGAAAAGGTTGCTAGTCTATCGATTCGGAATGACCGGTAGAGAGCTTCCAAATTCCCAAGAAAAGGCTGCCTAGATGTGCAAGTGTGTAGTGATGTATGCGTCACAATCCACAATCCATCCATCTCAAACTCGTGGAAAGCACTTAACATGATGGCATGTAATGAACAATGTATTTAACTACACATGGGTTTGCAAGATTTTAAGATAACAGATTATCATTTAAATAAGCTAGAACAATACAAAGAGTGAATCAAAAGTTACATGAATGGTTGCGTCATTAAGAAAGTAATTAGAATAATGTTCATGTAATTAAAGTATTTTAAATGGGTTAAACACTTTTAAGCCATTAAACAGATATCATGAGATGATTAAAACCATGCCATGCAAATTACACGCTAGATACCATGTTAAACAGACCTCGGGTAAGCAGGCAAATATGCATCCAACACAGAGGACGCACTTAAAAACGCATTGCACAGCGAAAACAGTGAAAAATCCAAATCGCGTCCACAAGCCTGGCCGCGTTAAGGATCAAGTCGCGTCGGGGGACATGGACACGTCTACAGAAAACCATTAAAAAAATGTGGGCAGGAAAACCCTCTGAAACGCATCGGGGTCGGACGCCGCGTTTCAGAGCGGCCCGGACTCCCAGGCAGCGCGCAGACCCACGCAGGGCATGGACTGGTCAACGTTAAAATCGTGTCCAGGGATGAGGACGCCTTTCATGGGATTGTGTCTCCCCCGGGTGACGTGAAACCAGGCCCTTGAATCGCATCCACCTTCCTGGACGCGGTTCAGGGTCAAACCGAAAACATAGAAAATTGCTGCACTCAGCGGGGTTCGATCATGCAACGCTTATATCTCCTAAACTAGGGCTATTCAGACAAAAGTCTAAACATGAAAGTTGTTGGGAACATTGAATAGGTGCGAACTATGATTTTTAAATAATTTTAAACAGTCTCAATATGTGTGATAAATCAAGATGAACAGGAAAAGACCCTAACATGCGCGACTTTGGCAAAACGCCTATAACTCATGATGTACTCATTGGAATTCGATGAAACCAGTGGGAAACGAAAGTTAACATGATGCTCGACACATTGGTATAATATTTGTTATGGTTTGGCCTGAGAAAACCTACCATATTGGTTGATGAAGTCTCATTCTTCAGAAATCCCTTGTTCAGACCACTGTTTGAAGAATGCTTAATACTCCGTGTATACTGCACGAAAATTGGGCATTCCAGTTGGGTTAGAATGTAGGCCTTACCCTCTTTCCAAGGGTATAGGCCTTGCAGGATGGGATTTAGGTTTGACCTACCTTTGGTCGTCTCCAAGAGGACAGTTTGCACAGGCTGAAGCAGACGAAAAGGGGAAGAAGATGAGCTTCTTGTGGTCGATCCACAGCTCCCCAGCCACCCAGCTCTCCTTCACACGACCCCAACAAGTTGTAAAACTCATCCCTAGGGTTTAATGGAGAGTATTTAAGCAACCATGGTGTTTAGGAGTCCTATTATGACAAGGAAACTATGGTTGCGGTTTTGGCTTGTTAGTTTCCTATTTTGAGGATTTATTCCTCCATTAGAGTGTGTGAGACTTTAGGAAACCTCCCACCATAGTTAAGCACGAATTGGGTTGCCAAGAATGCAAGATCTCTTCCCAATTCAACTCTAATTACCTCTTTCTAATTTCAGCTTATTTAAGCTACGAATTTCCATGCACTTTCTTGCTTTATTTGATTTTTGGGCCATATGTGGTCCATTGGCCCAATTATGATATTGGAACATTAATATATAATGTTGGAAGTCTCTTCAACATTTTTATTTAATTTTTTGTTACGTCGTATTTTCGTGTTAACGGTTTTCCGACTTGTTTCCTAATTTGGATAATCGGTCACCATGTGATATACACTTGGTTAATCAGATTGTTCGTCGCATGAATTTCTTCGTAGAACACTTAGGAATAATGTGTGGGGTTGATTTATAATTTTTACGCAATTTTCCGATGTGTTTTAGCACATACGATAATGATACATATGTTTTAAATACTCTTACATTATGGAAATTATCTATTTCCATTTATTTGAATTTTTATGCAATTAAATTTCCAGGGTGCTACACCCTCCCCCACTTAAGAGAATTTGGTCCCCAAATTCATGTATAGAAATTTATCGTAAAAGTGAGGTGTACTTACTTATGAATAGCTCTGGATATCTTTTGCGCATTGCTTCCTCGGTTTCCCACGTGTCATCTTCATCCATGTGTTGATTCCATCTAACCCTTACTAGTGGGATGACCTTGTTCCTTAGTTGGTGCACTTCCCAGTCCACGATCTTAACTGGCTTCTCTTGATATGTTCCGTCTTTGTTGAATTCCAAGAGTTCATATTCTATGACATGCTACGGGTCTCGTACATACTTTTTCAACATGGATATGTGGAACACATTGTGTATTCCATCCATTTGTGGTGGTAAAGCGAGATGACATGCCATCTCGCCGACTCTTTCAAGGATTTCGAAAGGCCCGACAAACCTTGGTGACAACTTGCCTTTAATGCCAAAACGTCTGATCCCACGGCCTGGAGACACTTTCAAGAATACATGTTCACCTACCTGAAACTCCAGGTCTCTTCTTCTATTATCTGCATATGCCTTTTGTCTTTGCTGCGCCACTGCCATTCTTTCTTTAATAAGCTTTACCTTCTCTGTGGTTTCCCTTATCATCTCTGGTCCTAGCATTTCTTTTTCGCCAACTTCATACTAGCATATTGGAGATCGGCAACTCCTGCCATAAAGTGCTTCAAATGGTGACATTTGAATGCTAGCTTGATAGCTATTATTGTAGGCGAACTCCACAAGAGGTAAGTGTTCATGCCAGCTACCTCCAAAATCTAGGACACATGCTCTAAGCATATCTTCAATCACCTAGTTTGTTCTCTCCGTCTGACCATCAGTCTGTGGATGGAAAGCCGTGATAAAGTTTAGTTTAGATCCCAAGGAGTAGTGCAGTCCTTTCCAAAAGTGGGATGTAAACCTAGGGTCTCTATCAGACATGATAGACACCGGTACTCTATGTAATCTGACTATTTCCTTCACATGGAATGCAGCCAGAACATCTACTGACCACTTATTCTTCACTGGCAAGAAGTGAGCCGACTTAGTTAAGCGGTCGACTATAACCCAGATACCATCGAATCCACCTCTAGATTTGGGTAGTCCGAAAATAAAGTCCATCCCTATACCTTCCCATTTCCATGTCGGGATTTCTAGGGGTTTGAGTTTTCCTGCGGGTCGCAAGTGTTCCGCCTTGACCTTTTGACATGTTAAGCATCGGGCGACATATTCCGCCACCTCTCTCTTCATATTAGGCCACCAAAAGCTTCTTTTCAAATCTTGATACATTTTGGTAGTTCCAGGATGAATGGTATACTTGGTCTTGTGAGCCTCATCCATAATCATTTTCTTTGTCTCCGCATGGTCGGGTACACAGACTCGATCCTAGAACAATAGTCTTCCATCTTCAGTTAAAGAGAAATCCGGCCTCTGGTCTAGATTAGTTTTAATCTCCACAAGTACCGGGTCATTGTCTTGGAGTGCTATGATGTCCTCCAATAGTGTAGGTTGTGCTCTAACACTAGCAACAAGGCATCCCTTCTCTTTGATGTCAGCATCAATATTTAATTTGGAAAAGTCTTCTAATAACTTCCATTTGCCCACCATTAAACTTGAAAATGTGATCATTGGCTTTCTACTTAGAGCATCTGCCACAGCATTTGCTTTTCCTGGATGATATTGGATCATGAATTCGAAGTCTTTGAGATACTCCAACCACCTCTGCTGTCTCATATTCAAGTCCTGCTGAGAAAATAGATACTTCAAGCTTTTATGGTCAGAAAACACAATGAATTTCTCACCATATAGATAATGACGCCATATCTTCAAGGCGAAGACTATAGCAGCTATCTCCAGATCATGTACAGGATAATTGTCCTCGTGCTTCTTCAATTGTCTGGACGCATAGCATATAACTTTCCCATTTTGCATCAGCACACAGCCTAGTCCGATCCCCGATGCATCGGTGTATACTTCAAAACTACCCAAGCAACTGGCAATGTCAGTACGGGCGCTGAGGTAAGGTGCTCTTTCAATGCCCTGAAACTTTCTTCACATTCATCAGTCCATGCAAATGAATTCTCCTTCCTAGTAAGCCTGGTCAATGGTACAGCTATCTTTGAGAAATCATTAATGAAGCGACGATAATAACCAGCTAAACCCAGAAAGCTTCTAATCTCTGACACAATTGTCGGCCTTGCCTAGTTCTTTACCGCCTCCACCTTAGATGGATCTACAGAGATTCCCTCCTTGGATATGATGTGGCCAAGGAAAGACACTTCTTCCATCCAGAATTCACACTTACTAAGTTTGGCATAGAGTTGATTGTCTCTAAGCACTTGCAGAGCAATCTTTAAGTATTCTTCATGTTCTTCTTTGAATTTGGAGTAAATAAGGATGTCATCAATGAACACCACTATAAACTGGTCCAAGTATGGCCTATAAATATTGTTCATAAGTTGCATGAAAGCTGCTGGAGCATTTGTTAAACCAAACGGCATGACCACGAACTCATAGTGACCATATCTACTCCAGAATGTTGACTTATGAATATCCTCTTCCTTTATTCTTAGTTGATGGTAGCCTGATCTTAGATCTATCTTGGAGAAATATTATGCACCAGAGATCTGGTCAAATAGCTCATCAATGCGGGGTAGTGGATACTTATTCTTTATTGTCAACTAGTTTAACTGACGGTAATCAATGCATGGCCTCATTGTCCCATCCTTCTTCCTGAAAAATAGCACTAGCGCTCCCCACAGGGATGTGCTAGGCCTGATAAAACACTGATCTAGCAATTCTTGGATCTGTCTCTTCAACTCCTGCAATTCAACAGGGGACATGCGATATGGGGATTTTGAAACAGGGGCTGCCCTAGGGAGTAACTCAATGGTGAAGTTTACCTCCCGCTCAGGTGGTATACCAAGTAATTCCTCTGGAAATACATCAGGATAGTCCCTGGCTATTGGAATGTCCTCTAGGGTTGGTTTCTTCTTTTCAGTTGCCAAGACTGAAACTAGGAAAGCATCACAACCCTAGTTGATCAGCTTAGAAGCCTTTAAGGAGGGTATCAAGATAGGGTGTTTGTGATAACGAGTGCCAAGTAGTGATAGAATTGGAAGATTTGGTCTTTTGAAAGTGACCCTCCTATGGCGATAGTTTACATCGGCATCATATTCAATTAGCCAATCGACACCCAAAATGGCATCATAACCCTTCATGTCTAAACAGACAAGGTCGGCAGGGAGATTGTGTCCTCCAATTATAGTTTCACATTTCGGCAAGTAGTGAGTGAGTTTAGATTCTGAGCCTAGTGGAGAGGCTACAGTGATCTTGGATTTCAAGGGTACAGGTTTGACAGGTAGAGTTGCAGAAAATGTGGTGGAAATAAATGAATATGCAGCTCCAATATCAATAAGCACAAATGCAGGTTGAGAGTGTATGGAGATGGTACCTTCCATCATACCCCCTTCCTCGGGTAGGTCAGCTTCTAAGACAACATTAAGGCGTCCCTGATGCCATGGTACATTCTGAGCTCTACCTGGCTGGTCCTTCAGCATAGGACAATCAGGAATACGGTGGGCACGACCCCTAAATTTCAAGCACGCCCCGAGCTTCTTCCAGCATTCTTCAGCTCGGTGCCCTAGTTTATCACAGAATTTGCAGTTTTCAGCCAACTGCCTACCTTCCACTTTGACTCTCTTGTCTCCAGCAACATCTCTTTCGGCATTCGGCCTCTTGTTGTTATTGACGTTGTTGTGACGAAAAGTTGGAGCAATATTAGGTGCTCCCTTCTTGACGAAGACCGGCTTGGAGTTGTCCTTTCCCCTCATGCCCTCCACTTTGGCCATGGTGTCTTCTACCAGCTGAGCTCTTTGGACCATCTCAGTGTAAGTTTGAATGTTGTGAGGTCCGAGCTTCTCGATGAACATGGGCCTGAGCCCATCCATGAACCGGTTTGCCTTCAGTCTTTCTATTCCCACCAGGTGTGGGGCATACACAACAAGATGTGCGAACTGAGCCTCATACTCAACCACGGACATTCCTTTCTGTTTCAGTGCGGCAAACTCCACCGCCTTCTTTTCCTTAACTCTTTCAGAGAAGTATTTTCCTCAGAAGATCTCCAGAAATCCTGGCCACTCTAGCTCATCTTCATTTGGCAGGTGGGCAGATGTGGCCTTCCACCATGCTCGGGCATCCTTAGTGAATTGAAAAGTGGCCAGTACCACCTTCTCCCTGCTAGTGCATTGCATGACTTGGAAGATCCTTTCAATCTCTTCATGTCAGTTCTCTGCCTCGACCGGATCAGGGGATCCAGAGAAATGAGGAGGGTTCAAATGCCTAAAGTTGCGGTGTAAATCATCCACTCCATTCCTAGCAGCAGCATCCTTATTTCCAGCCTGAACCACATTTTGTAAAGCCTGAGTCAATCCAGCCACGGTTTCTTGCATAGCTTGCCATTGGTTGCGAGCCATTGCAGTTAAGTGTAAGAGTTATGAAGGTTCCTGAAAAAAGGATGGAAACCAATTAATGTCTCTAGATACATTATAAGAGTCAATGGGTAGGAGTGTTTTGTTTATTCTATCATATTCCCAGTCTCTACCCATTCTCACCAGGTACTATATTTAATTTCCATGACCTAGGTTCCATAGGTATCTCCTAATCCTGAGACATATATCCTATTTGGTATTCCAAGGCTCTGATACCACTAAACTATCACATCCCGAGTGTTACGCAGCGGATATAAATTATGTGGAATAATTCGAGTCGATATCCCAAGACGTGAACAGTCGAAAAATAAGCCTCCAACTAGCACGCACTAAATATATAACAACATACATCACCATAGGGCCCAAATATTGAACTTAACTAATCTTGTATTCGAATCTCAACTCATTGTATTCCAAATGGAAACTATTACAGGACTAAGACTCAATAAAAAGAAAAGTACATTTTATTCCTCACTTCCTACTACATGGATCTAACACTCAAAGCAAACTAACTATAGATAGACTCATATTTGGAACGCTCATCACTTGGACGCATTCCCATCCTAGACTTGCTCTTCCTCTTGAACACCATAGTCACCTAGATTGGGTAAAAGTAGAGAATGAGCAAACTAGCCCAGTAGGATTTATATCTCAATGTGCGGGCAATGATATAAGTGATTAACAGTTTAGAACTAGGTAATCACGATGAACGTCATGATATGCAGGTATGAATAAAGTGCGTTAAAACATGATACATGAATAAGCTAGATGGAGTAATCATGATAGAACAAGATTTTTGAACAAGATAGAACTAGCAATCGATCACTTTGTACAAGCACGCAAGATTTCACTTGATGTCAAGAACGCAAGATATCACTAATTGCAATAAATGCAGAATGGTCATATCATGCAAGCAAGCAAGCACGCACGAGCACGATCATGTAACACTAATCAGGCACATAGACACTAATGTACAGCAAGAAAAGATCCATCAAGAATGTACACCAGGACATATATATGTGGTTATTGTATCTATCATTCAACACGACATGCACGACTCCCAGCGCAGATACAACGCCAGTAATCATTATACCCCATGGTTAACAGTATATTTATGACTCTCCGTCATTAAAGCTAGACTGGAGCACTTGGACACTCGCTGTGCCAGGTCAACATCTTACTTAAATTTTAAATGTAGATACCCACAGTCATTAATAATGGCTAATGAGAGTTTCAACAAGCATGTGTAATGTCATGTTCATGATGATGATGAGAACGAGTAATAAGTAAATTGAACATGATTTCATGATAACAATGGTCAAGAGATAAATTTGGCAGCATAACGGTATGATTTATACTTTAGTTCAATCTTTACATTAATGGCTTTAGTCTAGATTGTAATTCACACTCACGAGAACAAGATGAGAGAGGAAGTGCACGCTATCTCTAGGGAACTTCAATGGTACAACCAACTCATCGGCCATGTGGGAATCCATGGTCAGAGGAGACTTACGGAGGCCTTGGAGAAAAGGTTGCTAGTCTACCGATTCAGAATGACCGGTAGAGAGCTTCCAAATTCCCAAGAAAAGGCTGCCTACATGTGCAAGTGTGTAGTGATGTACGCGTCTCAATCCACAATCCATCGGTCTCAAATTAACTCGCGGAAAGCACTTAACATGATGGCATGTAATGAACAATGCATTTAACTACACATGGGTTTGCAAGATTTTAAGATAACAGATTATCATTTAAATAAGCTAGTACAAAGAGTGAATCAAAAGTTACATGAATGGTCGTGTCATTAAGAAAGAAATTAGAATATAATTCATGTAACTAAAGCTTTTTAAATGGGTTAAACACTTTTAAGCCATTAAACAGATATCGTGAGATGATTAAAACCATGCCATGCAAATTACACGCTAGATACCATGTTAAACATGCCTCAGGTAAGCAGGTAAATATGCGTCCAACACAGAGGACGCACTTAAAAACGCATTGCACAGCGAAAATAGTGAAAACAGTGAAAGGTCCAAATCGAGTCCACAAGCCTGGCCGCGTTAAGGATCAAGTCACATCAGGGGACATGGACGCGTCTATAGAAAACCATTAAAAAAAACGTGGGTGGGAAAACCCTCTGAAACGCGTCAGGGTCGGACGCTGCGTTTTAGAGCGGCCCGGACTCCCAGGCGGCGCACAGACCGACGCGGAGCGTGGACTGGTCAACGTTCAAATCATGTCCAGGGATGCGGATGCCTTTCATGGGATCACGTCGCCCATGGGCGACGCGATACCAGGCCTTTGAGTCGCATCCACCTGCCTGGGCGCAGTTCAGGGTCAAACCGAAAAACGCAGAAAACTGCTGCACTCAGGGGGGTTCGATCATGCAATGCTTATATCTCCTAAACTAGGGCTATTCGGACAAAAGTCTCAACATGAAAGTTGTTGGGAACATGGAGTAGGTGCGAATTATGATTTGTAAATAATTTTAAACGGTCTTGAGATGTGTGATAAATCAAGATGAACAGGAAAAGACCTAACATGCGCAACTTTGGCAAAACGCCTATAACTCATGATGTACTCATTGGAATTCGATGAAACCAGTGGAAAACGAAAGCTAACTTGATGCTCTACACATTGGTATATGATTTGTTAAGGTTTGGCATGAGAAACCCTACCTTCTGGGTTGATGAAGTGTCATTCTTCAGAAATCTCTTGTTCAGACCACTGTTTGAAGAACGCTTAATACTCCGTGTATACTACACGAAAATTGGGCATTCTAGTTGGGTTAGAATATAGGCTTGACTCTCTTTCCAGGGGTATAGTCCTTGCATGATGGGATTTAGGTTTGACCTAACTTTGGTCGTCTCCAAGAGGAAGGTTTGCACAGGCTGAAGCAGACGAAAAGGGGAAGAAGATGAGCTTCTTGTGGTCGATCCACAGCTCCCCAGCTCCCCAGCCACCCAGCTCTCCTCCACACGACCCCAACAAGTTGTGGAACTTGTCCCTAGGGTTTAATGGAGAGTATTTAAGCAACCATGGTGTTTAGAAGTCCTATTATGACAAGGAAACTATGGTTGCGGTTTTGGCTTGTTAGTTTCCTATTTTGAGGATTTCTTCCTCCATTAGAGTGTGTGAGACTTTAGGAAACCTCCCACCATAGTTAAGCATGAATTGGGTTGCCAAGAATGCAAGATCTCTTCCCAATTCAACTCTAATTACCTCTTTCTAATTTTAGCTTATTTAAGCTACGAATTTCCATGCATTTTCTTCCTTTATTTTATTTTTGGGCCATATGTGGTCCATTGGCCCAATTATGATATTAGGTCATTAATATATAATGTTGGAAGTCTCTCCAATATTTTTATTTAATTTTTGGTTGCGTCGTATTTCCGTGTTAACGGTTTTCCGACTTGTTTCCTAATTTAGATAATCGGTCACCATGTGATATACACTTGGTTAATCAGTTTTTTCGTCACATGAATTTCTTCGTGGAACACTTAGGAATAATGTGTGGGGTTGATTAATAATTTTTACGGAATTTTTCAATGTGTTTTAGCGCATACGATAATGATACGTATGTTTTAAATACTCTTATATTATGAAAATTATTTATTTCCATTTATTTGAATTTTTATGCAATTAAATTTCCGGGGTGCTACAAGATCACCTTCAATAGATAGAAGAAGGGCAAAGAAGTTATATACACAATGAATTGTGGTTCAGGATTTACTCAACTAACACTCAAGCTCAGCACAATTTAAAAAAATTGTCAATGATGTAAATAATAGCTTATGAATGAAAACTTTAAATGACAACAAAAGCTTATAAGAAATTTGAACACCATCTAGTAGACTTAGAAATTCTTGGAATACTTATAATAGTGATCCTTGAAGTATTATTTATTTCCATTGAGTTTCCTGTTAACAAATTTAACCAAAATGATATTAAGGTAAAGCATATTAAATATTCTAAAATGTAAAAATATTCTGATAAATTTTATTATCACCAAAATATATAGTCATGGAAATAAAAAAGTCAACATGATCTTAAGTCGTTACAAAGTCAAAGGAAGAGAATAACACTCACGAGGATAGGTATGAGTAAGAGTGAACCTAAAATGACTATAGAAGCGTCCAATTATCTTAGAGTCTTAGCTTAACATTTTACATTTTTATTCAATTATAAGGATGTCAATTGGGTCCTAAATAATGACTTTGAATTAGTTATTGTGATAAACATTAGTGAAATTATCAATGAAAAATATTTGATTTAATATTATTCTATTGTCCAATGAATTGATGTCCATTATATACTCTATACTCAAATTATATTAACTATCTCACATTCTGATATTCTACGTCAGAGTACAACACTTACATACTCTAACCATGTTCTCCCTCTTTAATGGTTCTTGTCATACATAATTAGACTCTGATACATTGTAACTATGTTCTCCCTCCTAAATAACAAATTTTTTTGCCCATTGTAATTCTCTATAAGATCTAGGGAGAATTAATTATTCGCCCCTGGCAGAGGCGAACCTTTATTTTCCCATCCCTGTCAGTTTTTGCATCGACGCCCAGTCCCTGCTTTATGCGGGACTTGTTTTCCAGTCCCTGCGGCTTAACAGACGTTATGCCTCTTCTCGTAAATACCCATTCTACCCCCAACCCTAGTGACGTGTGACCTTGTTTGCCTTTAATGCCTTTCAAAGAAGGCCGATAATGGCGCAAACCTTCTCGCCGCGGCATTGCGAAGAGGAGACCATGGTTGTCGTTTGGGTGCGTTGCGAAGAGGAGCATAGAGATTCTAGCTTCCAGTGAACGTTTCTAACTGATTCTCACTTCCTTCTATCCCCGGTGTAGGTGAGTTTTTCTTGGCGTTCTGATACACATTGGTTCCACTGATCCCCTTTGTCCTCTGTAGATCCACATCCGTTAGTCGCTAGATGTTTTTCTTGCGAACAATGTTTCATCCATATCCGTTTGTCTCGCGAACAATGTTTACATCTCCACACTTTTGGTTACCGACGTTACTACAGAGTTACAGTACACTAAAAGGACATGTCACTCTCAAAAATTATATATTTTGTCTAAGTTTGTCTAATTGTAATTGTAACAACTTTCGAAGTAATTACACAGTTAACTCTGTAAGTCAATAACTGTGTAACAACGTTTTAAGTAGTTACACAGTTAACTATGTAACTTTTTAATTGTGTAACAACTTTCTAAGTAGTTACACACTTAACCGTATAACTGAGTAACTGTGTAAGAACTTTCTAAGTAGTTACATAGTTAACTGTGTAACTGAGTAACTGTGTAACAATTTAAAAAATAGTTACATATGTTAACTGTGTAAGTATGTCTAACTATTTGTATTTCTATTTGTGTAACAACTTTGTAAGTAGTTACACAGTTAACTGTGTAACTGTGTAACAACTTTGTAAATAACTGTGTAACTGTATAACTGATTAAGAAGTTAAAAAATAGTTCCATATGTTAACTGTGTAGTTATGTGATTACCAACTATTTTTTTGTACATAAGTGTCTAACTATTTGTATTTCTAATTGTTTAACATCTTCTCAAGTAGTTACATATCTTAACTGTGTAACTGTGTAACAACTACTTGAAAAACAACATACGTTAACTGAGTATGTATGTACTTACCTAGTTTTTTGTGTACGTAAGTGGCTAAGTATCTGTCTTTCTAATTGTGTAAGTAGTTACACAGTTAACTATGTAACTGAGTAATAGTGTAAGAACTTTCGAAGTAGTTACACAGTTTACTGAGTAACTGCGTAACAACTTTCAAAGTAGTTACACTGTTAAGTGAGGAACTGTGTAACAACTTCAAAACTAACTGTGTAAGTATGTAAATACGTACAAATTTTCATTTATGCACCACTTTAAGTTTTTGTATTTGTAATTGTGTAACAACTATCTAAGTAGTTACACAATTCACTATTTAACTCTGTAACTCTGTAACATCTTCTCAAGTAGTCACATATCTTAACTGTGTAACTGTGTAACAACTAGTTGAAAAGTAGCTACATATATTAACTGTGTTACACAGTAACTGTCTTACACAGTTAACTGTGTAAGACAGTTACTGTGTAACAACATTACTATGTTGTGGACCTGCTGCAAAATTGTAGCAGCATTTTCAATGGTTAAGGACCCATTGAAGGGGTGTTGAGAATTTTTATTGCAATCCCTGTCTATGAACTTGTATTTGTACTACACAAGAATGGGATTATTATACACAACAAAATTGTAGGGTATAGAGAAATTACCACTTCGGCGATGGCATCTGCTGGTTCTTGCTCGATGAGAATACCACCTCTGCGATGTCCATGTGGATATGGGTGGTGTGATATATTTATAAGTCACACTACTAACAATCCTAATCGTAAATATTATAAGTGCAAGGTGTGTATATGCTGTGGACTTCGTGGCACTGATTATTTCTTTGTAATGCTCAGTATAGGTGAGAGGCCTGACATTGTTTAAGTACCATGTTCAATTTTCTTTGTTGTGCAGAAAGGATCATGCAACTTCTTTATGTGGAGTGATGATTTTTTGGCCCTTGGCCGATCATACAGTGCAAAGTGCGAATGTAACAGAGATGAGGTGATGCAGAAACTATTTGAAGAGAATGAAATTTTAAGAAAGTGAGTACAAGAACTTCAACTTTAGCTAGAGAAGAAGACTAGGATCGCTGCAAGCCTTGGTCGAGTAATCTCCACCTTGATGACAGAGGAGGCTGATAATTAAAGAATGTTGAAGCTTCTTGTATCTCACATGTTAGTCAACAAATGAATGTAAATTAAGAATGTTGTATTAGGGAAGGCAAAGAAATGTGTACTCTCCTGAACGGGTTCCATTTTGTTTAGTTTCAGAATATTGTATAAATTGAGCATGTCAGATTGTGTAACGCAAAGACATATGCACTGACCACATTTCTGTATAAGAGAGATCATGTGGTTCCTGGGTAATGTTGTTTAGCTGAATAATGTATCTGATAATTATAATACAACAAAAGCCATAAAATGCTTGTAACTCACTACTATAATAACAGTTGTACGTATGCAAATCCATAAGGGGAATTTACTGTTAGTACTTATGTCAGTAATTGTGTAACAACTTTTGAAGTAGTTTAAGAGTGTAACTGCATATGTAATTACCTACTATATTCCTCCATACGTATTTAAGTACTTATTATCATAAGTGTGTAACAACTTTCCAAGTACTTACATACAGTTAATTGTAACTGTGTAAGAACTTATGAAGAGAGGTCGACCTGCTCAACATCAACCAAGAAAAACCACAAAATAAAAAATTCAAATAAAAATCTGAAAAATAAGAAAAAGTCAAAGGAAGTCTTTAATGAAGAGCCTTGGACCTCCAAGACAGCATATCAAGCTGATTGGACCAATTCTTGGAGCCAATGGTATAACAACCCATGTTGGTATCATCCTCCATTTTTCTATCCAAACTTTCTGATGTACCAACAAATTCTTGGATTCCACCTCCTCATCTGAATTCTCATGCTCAAATGAAAAACACCCCTCCTACCAAAAACAAAAATACTGGTGTTTTCATCCCAAAAGAAAAGAAGAAAGTGAAAAAGACAGAGAACACCAAAGTAATAAAACAAAAGTCAAAACAAATCAAATTTGGATGAGAAAAGATTTGTTAACATTGTCCAAACTTTTTGATGGTCCCAACTCTGTTTGGGTACCAAAATCTTCTCTCCACTAATTGATGTTGCAGGAAGGTCGTGCACCCAAATCAAATGTGTGGTTCCTTGACAGTAGGTGTTCACGACATATGACTGGAGATAGAACCAAATTTTCTTTCCTGCTAGAAAAGGAGGGTGGTTCAGTGACATTTGGAGGTAAAAATAAAGGAAAATCATTGGATCTGGAAAGGTTGGTCAAACTTCCTCAAACTCTGTTGATAGTGTTTTATTAGTTGATGGTCTTGATTACAACTTGCTCAGTATCAGCCAACTATGTGACAAAGGTCACAAAGTTGTGTTTGAATCTGATTTTTGCAAAATAATTGATTCATCAACTAATAAAATCAAATTTTTTGGTAAAAGGGAGAACAATGTTTACATGATTGACCTTAATAAAAACTTTTCTGAAAATCTTTGTTTTGCTGCAAATAAAGATGAAATTGCATGGACTTGGCACAAAAGACTTGGTCATGCAAGTTTCAGAACCCTGAATAAATTGTTAAGGCTGAATCTGGTTAAGGGTCTTCCTGAATCCTTTTCAAATGTTGAAAATCAAGTTTGTGGGATCTGTGCCCAAGGTAAACAAACCAGGAAATCTTTTAAGAATTTCAATGAGGTACTCACATCTAGGCCACTAGAACTACTTCATATGGACCTTTTTGGCCCAACAAGAATTCTAAGTCTTAGTGGCAAGAGATATGGGTTTGTAATCATTGATGATTTTACTAGATTTACTTGGGTCATTTTCTTGCCCCACAAAAGTGATACATGCCTTGAATTCAAGAAATTCTGTACCACTGTCCTAACAAATTATTTATATAAAATCAAAAATATTTTGACTGATCATGGGGGAGAATTTGAAAACCAATCCTTTTCTGATTTATGTGCTGAACTTCAAATTTTCCACAAGTTTTCTTCACCAAGAACTCCAGAACAAAATGGAGTTGTGGAAAGAAAGAACAGAACTCTTGTGGAAATGGCTAGATCCATGCTCCTTGAGAGTAATTTGCCCAAATCCTTCTGGGCTAAAGCTGTAAACACAGCAAATCATATTCTCAATAGAGCATTGGTCAGACCAAAAATCAAGAAAACCCCCTATGAATTACTGAAAAACAAG
This sequence comes from Colocasia esculenta, assembly GCA_014218235.1. Lineage (NCBI taxonomy): Eukaryota > Viridiplantae > Streptophyta > Magnoliopsida > Alismatales > Araceae > Colocasia > Colocasia esculenta. The sequence goes on from CM024757.1 coordinate 98,111,971, forward strand.
AAGCCAACTGTTTCTTATTTCAAAATCTTTGGGTGCAAATGTTATGTACACAACAATAGTAAAGAAAATCTTGACAAGTTTAATGTTAAGGGTCAGGAAGCCATCTTCCTTGGCTATTCAGAAGTGTCAAGAGCTTTCAGAGTGTACATTCTCAAAAACAAAACTGTTGAAGAGTCTCCTCATGTTATTTTTGATGAAAATTCCTTTTCAACTAACTCTTCTAAATCTTGCAGGGAAAATCAAGATAGTGAAGAGGATGACTTCATTGTGGACTCTTCACCAACTGTTGAGGAGCTTGAAGACACTGGTGAGATCTTGAATACCAATTCATCATCTTCAAGTGGATCAGGTAACATTGCTCCAGATTTAAGTACCCCTCAACAGGTAATTTCTGAACATCGAATTTTGAGAGATCACCTATTAGATAATATTGTTGGCAATTTGAATCATAGAGTTAGGACTAGATCATCTTTCATGCTTGCTATTGAAGAAGACCCACTAGCTCTAATTTCCCAAATTGAACCAAAGTCAATTGATGAAGCTTTATCAAGTTCTGATTGGATTAATGCCATGCATGATGAACTTCATCAATTTGAAAGAAATCAAGTATGAGAATTAGTACCTAGTCCTAGTGACCAAACAGTCATTGGCACTAGATGGGTCTTCAGAAATAAACTGAATGAATCTGGTCAAGTCATAAGAAATAAAGCTAGGCTAGTTGCAAAGGGGTACAATTAAGAGTTTGGAATTGATTTTGAAGAGTCATATGCCCCTGTAGCTAGACTAGAAGCAGTTAGAATTTTCCTTGCTTTTGCATCCTCCATGAAATTCAAAGTTTATCAAATGGATGTTAAAAGTGCATTCTTAAATGGATATATCAAGGAAAATGTTTTTGTTAAACAACCTCCTGGATTTGAAAATGAAAAACATCATAACCATGTTTTCAAGCTTCATAAGGCTCTATATGGTCTTAAACAAGCTCCAAGAGCTTGGTATGACCGTTTGAGTTCTTTTTTGCTTGAAAAAGGATATTCTAGAGGAACTGTTGATCAAACCTTGTTCACAAAAACAGTCACTAATCAAATAATTGTTGTCCAAATTTATGTTGATGACATAATATTTGGATCAACCAATAAAGGCCTGTGCAATGAATTTTCCAATCAAATGAAAAATGAATTTGAAATGAGTTTGGTGGGAGATCTAAAATTTTTCTTGGGATTGCAGGTTAACCAAACTCATGAGGGGATCTTCATCAGTCAAACCAAGTATGTCAAAGAACTTCTGAAAAGGTTTGACTTTCAGAACCTCAAGCACTCCAACACACCAATTGTTATAAATGCTAAACTAGAAAAAGACTCAAATGGTAAGTCAGTAGACCCAAAGACCTACAGAGATATGATTGGTTCTCTACTTTATCTTACAACTTCTAGACCTGATATTCAATTCAGTGTGTATTTATGTGCTAGATATCAATCAAATCCTAAAGAAAGTCACATGCTAGCTGTTAAAAGAATTTTCAAATATCTTGTTGGAACATGTGATTTAGGAATTTGGTATCCTGCTAATTGTAAGTTAGATTTGATTGCCTATTGTGATTCTGATTATGCTGGTTGTAAATTAGATAGAAAAAGCACAAGTGGCTTGTGTTTGTACCTAGGTGGGTGCCTAATCTCTTGGGCTTCTAAGAAACAACATTCAGTAGCTCTGTCAACTGCAGAGGCTGAATATGTTGCTGCTGGTAGGTGTGGAACCCAAATTCTTTGGGTGAAACATCAACTTCTTGATTACAACCAAGAATTAGGTTGTGTTCCATCCTTTGTGATAACACAAGTGCAATAAATCTGTCTAAAAATCCCATTCAGCATTCCAGAACTAAGTATATTGAAATTAGGCATCATTTCTTGAGAGATGAGGTAGCAAAGAAATCTTTTGAACTCCATTTCATAGAAACTGAAAAGCAAATTGCTGACATTTTCACAAAACCCCTTCCTGACAGTAGATTCTCATCCTTAAGGAGAGAACTTGGTCTTTGTAAATGTCCATTGGGATTGGGTTGAGTGTTAGGCATTTCCTGAGGGGGAGATCAATGCATCATCATACTCCTTTGCTTCCTTGATCCATCATGTCTCTCTCCACTTCATCTCTAATTCTTTTGGTCAATGAACACTTCACCTCACATTGTGTTGAACTTCTTGGTATATCAAATGGTGATTTGAAGAAGGACAAGTTCTGCTTGTCTGGACACTTTCACTATGCGAAGTATATGTCTCCGCCAAGTACCAAGAAATGAATATGCAATTGTTGAGGGGGAGCTTTTGTTGCTCAAAGAGAATTAATTCTGATTTCAAAAACTTGCATATCTCTATTCTGATGAAAAATGGTTGAAATTTTCATCTCAGGGGGAGCTAAAGAATTCACAAGTTATATCCCTTGCAAAATTCAAAACTTCTTCTTGCATTACATCAATTTCCTTGCATGATGTCCTCATTCAGGTGTCTAGAGTCTCAAAATAATCCCTTGAGTGATCTACTACATTCATTTGTCAACTCTCACCTATATTCTTCAAAACTACAGAAATTCAGATTTCTTTCTAAGACTGAAGAATAATGTGTGTCTTGATCTTAAACATGTTTTTGTTTGCAATTGATGTTGGATATAGATGATATCTTTTTGTCAAAAACTCTCCAAAATATGTCCATTCAACATAGCAATGGCACATGTGCTGAGAAACTGCACACCTTCACAATGAATGAAGTGTCATGTAAGTCATGAGGCACTAATGCTATCTCTGTTCAAAGGGGATTAAAAATTAAAAATCAATGCAAAACAAAATAAAAATGACCAATTTTTTATGATGACTGAGTAACTGGAAATATTGGCGTCTAATAAACATATATTTTCATGTCAAAAGGTCATCATTTACCCCTTTGAGACTTGATAATGGATAAATCTTCAGTATCCAGGGACTATAGTGTGTAAAAAGCATTAGTTCTTGAGTGAACAAGATATATCTCATTTGATAGTTTATTACAAAACAAAATATATATATCATTGGAGAATTTGTTTGAGAGAATCGTTCTTATCCATCATCAAGTTGTTCCTTAAAAATGTTTGCTGTCAACACACTTGTTTTTAAGTCTAAAAGATTTTTTTATCTCTTTGGAATTGAAGAATATGGTAATGTGAAGTTGATTGTTAAATGTTTTATATCCCTCAAATTATCATTTTCATGACTCAAGTCACTGAATGCTCATATCCTGTTGGATATTGTGTAAAACTTGAATTGTGTTGAATTTTTGTAAAATTTAACAAATGAATTTTTTAGTATCTTAAATATCCTTGAAATGATCATTCCACCCATTGATTATCATTATAAAGATGTCCCAAAAGTCACATAATTTTTCCCTACTCAAAATCCAAAATTTTCATCAGGCCAGGTCGACACTAACCCATCTAGTGTCGACACACTTTCAGTCAGGTCGACACTACCCTCCTCTAGTGTCGACACTGACCCTTGCCAGACCCATTTAAACCGTGGGCACCGGTTAAGAACATGTTGTTCCTGCGGGATAGGTTATCCAAAACCCCCTTTCTTCTTCTCCAGGTCGACCCGACGGTGGGCATTCTTCTGGTTTCTGGCAAGGGTTTTGACCTCTCTCCATCTCCTCTCTCCTCCATCTCATCTCCATTCAATTTCTCTCATTCCTCTCTCTCTCCAGCACCCGATTCCACTCTGCTCTCATGGCACCAAAGCAGCATCCTCGTCGTGGAGCCAAATCAAGGGCCTCTGCAAGACCAATTCCAGCGGATGAGGTTCCTTCCACTGAAAGGAGATCAAAGCGTCGACATGATCCTGCTGAGCAGCCAGGGTCTGTATCTGCTAAGAGAGGTAGGGCTTCCTCTTCAGGTCAAGGGTCCATGTACCCTAGGAGAAAAACCCTAGATTCCTCTCCTGACATCTTTGAGAAGTCCTCATCCTCATCATCATCCTCCTCATCAGAGTCCTCCCAGCCCTCTAGGAGACCCCATTCTAAACCCCTCAGTGCCGGGAAGACCATACTGAAACCAAGAGCAGTAGATTTGGATGACAGAGAATTGATAGCTGCATTTCCTAAAGTCTTGGGCTTCTTCAACTTTCAGTCTTGGCAGTCTTTCATTTCAGACTTTCGTATCACTTACCCTAGGCTTTTCCAAGAGTTTTATCAGAATTTGGAGTGTACAGAAGAAGGGTACAAGTCCAAGGTTAAGGGGATTGCTATTGACATGCCAACAGATATAGCTGCCTCAATTTTCAAAGTCCCAGATGAAGGTGAAGACTACCATAATTTTGAATTCAACCTCCATGAAGCCTACACCTTAATGACTGGTTTGCCTGCAGATGAGACTGACATTAAGCAAACCCATGTCACCAAATTCAACACCAACACCTTTCCCCCTGTCTTGAGGCTTACCCATCACATGCTCACTACCATCATCACACCTCAAGGTGGTGGGAGAGATAGGTTGACGGACATCCAAAGGTTTGTCCTTTTCTGTATGAGCAAGAATCTGAAGATAAACCTTCATGTAATCATGTTCCAGATAATCTCTGAGACCACCAGGGCAGACTTGAAAAGATCACTTCCATATGCAGCTCATTTGACTGCAGTATTCAAGCACTTTGGTGTGCCTCTAGAGAATGAGAAATCAGAGAAAATCCCTAAGTCAAACATTTACTGCTTTAAGCATGTGCAGAAATTCATGGGATTTAGAATTGTTGGTGATCAAGTGAGAAGAGGGCCAGCTGCAGTAGAGGCACCTGTAGTCCAAGAGGATCAGCCTCAAATGCAAGAGGAACAGCCTCCAGTGCAAGAGGAACAGCCTCAAATGCAAGAGGACCAGCCTCCAGTGCAAGAGGAACAGCCTCCAATGCAAGAGGACCAGCCTCAAGTGCATGAGGATCAGCCTCCTATGGCAGCTCAAGCTAATGACCCATTTATTGCCCCTCTTTCACCTCAACCTCAGCCTTCCTCCTCCATGAACTTTCACACTGAAATTCCATCTTTTTCTCCACAACATCCAGTTCATGCATCCTCATCCTTTGGTGGACCTTCTGTTCCACTAGAGTTGTTCACTTTCCTAAATGACAAATTTGACACCTTGAACAACTCCATTCAGACCATGTCAGAAACCTTTGAGTTGAGGATTCAGAGATTGGAGAACACAGTATCTGCTAAGTTTATTGAGTAAAAGACAGCCTCAGATTATGCTGCCCAAAGGTTCAACAGGTTGATTGGGACAATGGCAGATGCTTCAGTTGAGCTGAAGGAGCACCAACAAAAGCTGGAAATAGTTCTTCAGGGAATTTTGGCAAATTCCCAAGCTGATGTCTTCAACACCAAGCAGACACTATATGAGATCACCAGCACAAGACTATCATTTGCACATTTGGTAGATAACTTGGAGAGCATGAAGAATCTCTCTGCTCACATAGATGAAGAGATGTCTGCTCTCAAGCAAGAATTCAAAGTGTTGAATAGGCCTGGTTGGTCAACTGGTTCATCTTCCTCTTCACAGCCAAGGCCAAATGACTTCCTAGCACTTCAAGCTTCATTGTCCGAAAATTCAGAAAGAATGGAGCATCTTCTGCACACAAGACTCTCCACTCTTCAAACTCAAATGAAATATAGTATGACTTCAATGGAAAAGAGGCTATCAGATATTGAGCAAATTCTGTTACCCATTCCTCCTCCTCCTCCTCCTCCTCAGTAATGTAACTTCTTTTGATAATGTCAAAGGGGGAGAAGTTTGTTTGAAATTGTATTGTTCACATTTTGAATGAAATGAAATGAAATGAATAGAAATTTATATGCCCATTATTTGTGCCTGAATGTGATTGAATGTGATTGCAAATCTTTTGAATGAATTTGAATGTGATGAATGCTTGTCAAGCTACTTGACCTGTGTATTTCAAATGTGTACAAATCTCAATGTCACTAAAAAAAAAAAAAAATGTTCAAAGGTCCTTGACAAGTACAAATAAAAGAAAATGAAAATGCTTGAAATCACATCTCATTGAAATCTTCCAATTCCAAATGAACTTAATGTTGCCATCATCAAAAAGGGGGAGATTGTTGGGTTGAGTGTGAATATAATTCATTTCTCCTCACATTTTGATGATGACAAGTTGTGATTCTAATGCATAACCATTGGAACATGTAAAATACATCACCTGAAATTACAATATTCAAAAAGCATATTTTCAAGCACATTTATCATTGATATTCATGATAATATATTTATCTAATGATTCATGTGTTTATTTTCTCAGGAACAAACATTTTCTGGTAGTGTCGACACAACCATCCCTGGTGTCGACACAATGGTTCAGAACAAAGGCAAAAATGTGAAGAAAAGTCCATCTCAGGTCGACACGAGTCCAGGGCAGGTCAACACGAGTCCAGGGCAGGTCGACACTAGAGACAGATTCCAGAGAAATATGTGAACAGATTGCCATCTCAGGTCGACACCAAATCAGACAGTGTCGACACTAGATAGCCTTCCCGGAAGGCCAGTTTTGCTGTCCGGGCTAGCAGGTCAACACCAAATGATATCAGGTCGACACTAGAGAGCCTTCCCAGAAAGCCTGTTTTGCTGTCTGGGTCATGAGGTCGACACCAAATGATATCAGGTCGACACTAGAGACCTCTCCCAGGGAGTTGTCTGCCAGTCTGGGAGAGTGTGTCGACACACCTCATGGGCAGGTCGACACACTCTGGAATCTCTGTGACTTAAGATTCCTCCTGGACACGTGGCACCCTAGGGAGATGTCAGATCAACATTGGATCATGTGCCCACGTACCCTGTGACGACCCTCATTATACCGGTACGGTTATACCAAACCACGTCGGTATAGTAAAGGTTATCACAGTGGGACATTTACCCAACACTATCACATGATTGAGATATACACAAATATAGATACAGAGTCGCGGAAGTAAAGGACTAACTGTCATCACATTCCATCATCCACATTTATCATACATGATCTATATAACAAAATAAAAGACTAAACTTTCATAATTGAAATTAAACCAAGCTACATTGTCCACAAAATTAAAGTTCTACATTTAATACATAGTTTGTCCACAATTACATAATGATAACTCTAATACAAGCTACAATTCACATACTATGAAACAAAAAGGGACACTACGTCAACTCCACCAGCTAATCTCCACGCTCGGAGTCGCTCTCCACTGTCTCCTCCAAAGGTGTGTCACCAACTACACCTGTACGCCGAAGCAAGGAGTGAGTCTAAAAGACTCAGCAAGTAGCTCCATACACATCATTCATGCATACATCATAGTAGGGTCTACTATTTCAATTTGCAAGGCAACATATAGCATGCTTGAACATTTATGAGAGACAACCTATCATGGTATTTCTACAAAATCAAAACACATGGTACATGGTTTAAGATGTTTCAAATAACACTTCCTATCACATGCTTTCTACTCATTAATCACATGAAGACTACACTTCCAATTTGACTATAACATGATAGCAATTTATATGGGATTAGAAATATCATAGCATGAATTTACGTAACATATTCTAACACATTCACTTCACATGGTTACACATTCCCATATTTCACATGGTTCATTTTTCAAGCATTTCACATGTACACATGTTCACATTCTAACATAAATGGTTCACATGATTTCACATTTCACATTTGCATGCTCACATATATACACAATTTACACATGTTCACATATACACATTTTACACATGTTCACATATACACATTTCACAATTTATTTGCCGTGACACATAGTCCAAACCACCACTAGAAGGACACATCACATACACATAACACATAGCACATCACCTAGGCAATACAGTGATGACTCTTGGCACTGCGCAGACCGGGAGAACACGTCTCCACCCTAACCAGTGGTACTTGTCCACCTCCAGGATTTCATCCTAATGCCCTTAGGATATCTTAACACATTGAACCTTCTCATGGGGACTTTTCCATGATACAGTTCCACAGCCCTCTATGGAAGCAGTGTCACACACGGCACATTTTACACATTACACATTCCGATTTAACACATGTTTCACATATGATTTTCACACTTTCTTGTTTATGCACATGGTTCTATTCATCCCTAGCATGATGCTACTAATAACAGAATTCAAGCATTTAGTAGCTCTCATGGATTAATTGGAACACACCTTATCTAACCTTAATCATGATACATGTGTTTATACTCATTTTCACATGAAAATCTCATAGTGTAGGCTACTGTTATCAAATTTTCCCGAAAATTTTACCACATGCTGTTTTCGGGTATAATAACACACATACAAATTTTCACATTTTTCTGAATTCACATGCATTTATAGAAATTAAAACATTCAGTTTCATGCCATTCTTAAACTAAGTCCACATAGAACATGACATGGATTTCAGATTTGATCATGCACAGTCATGAACCACACATACATATTAGCACAGAAATTTTTCCCGAATTTATTTCCCAACACATGATTTACTAGAATTTTCACAAGGTCTACACATGCTTTCTATTTCTCATTGTAGGAATTATAAGAATTCACATGGATATGGGAAAATTCCCAAATTTGCAGGGCATGGACTGATACATATAAACATGGTTCATAAAATTCTACAGCATTTAACTCCTCAGAAATCATGGAAAAACAAATTAACCAAGCATAACCTCTTTCCTACACATGCTTTTCAATAATTCTAATAAATTATGCCATCTACAGAAAAATACAGGAAATTCCACACACATCACATTACCTATTTTACATAACATATAAAATTTACATTATATCCTCATGCGTAGAAACCCGGAAATTAAAGATATAGGGCAGAACAGTTCACTGTTCTGTCAAGAAGAACTAAACGGCATACTACGGACGTTTACAAGAGTTGGCGGCAACATCGTTGGCCGCTGACTCAAGATCTCAACGTCAATGGGTCTTGCCGTCAAGTTCGGACCTGTGTAAAAACACAGTCCGAGCTCTGAATAATGGTGAATGTAGGGGATCCAGGACACGAGGAAAATCTATAAAAATGATAAAAACCTCCTAGACACATACATGGACAATGTGAAAGGGTTACTTGCCTTTGGAAAAACTCCTAAAGGGATCAAATTAGTTGGAGAAGCTCTCCTTGGGCAGTCCCAAGAAGCCTCCAAGATGCCTCCACTCCGGCTTCTGTGATGCTCCCCTCTGAAATCCAGGGCCGGGGATGTGTAGCCGGTTATGTTGTCTTCCTCCTTGTCGAAGTAGATCTCCAGAAGAAGCCTTGGATCGCCGGATCAAAGCCTCCAAACTTCAGGTTTTCTCACAGGAAGCTCTAGGGTTTTCTCTCCTCTTCTCTCTTCTTGCAAGTGTGAAAATGGGTAGTGGGGAGAGGCCATTTCGGGTTCAGGAAGTAGGGGAGGCCTTCACCCACTCACCATGCCGATCTGACAGTTTTGGAGCCGTTGGGGGACATCCCCCAATGGTTGCCATGCCTTGTTTCAGAAGACAGCAGCTCTGCTGCGCATGCAGGGCAGAGAAGTTGACGTCCAGATCGCTGGACGCCGGAGCTAGTGTTGGCGTCCATGTCTGGACGCTGACACCACCTCAACGGCCTGGGCTTGACGCCAATGGCCTTCGGCCAGAACCCTAATTATGCAGAAAACCATGCATACCAAGCCTCTATACATGCAATATGTACATGATATTATATTCATACTATCACCATGCAATACATACCTTATTTACGTTTAATATAAACACATGTACACGTAATTATACTATTTTAATACCTACGTAAGTACGTACATACATACACAAGCACAATATACACACATAAATACGAAAGAAATACTACGGAAATTCGAGGGTCTTACACCCTCTCCCCCTTAAAGAAAACTTCGTCCTCGAAGTTAGAACGACACTACTCAAACAAAAGGGGATACTTCTTCTTCATCGCATCCTCAAGCTCCCACGTAGCCTCCTCACGTGAGAAGTTCCGCCATAGAACTTTCACCGACGCGATACTCTTGTTCCGGAGATGCTGCACCTTCCGGTCAAGAATGGCTACCGGTTGCTCGACATACGAAAGATCTGGCTGGATCTCCACTGGCTCGTGACTAATCACATGAGACGGATCTCGGACATACTTCCTGAGCATAGATACGTGGAATACCGGGTGAACGCTAGCTAAAGCTGGGGGTAAAGCTAGCTCGTACGCCACGTTGCCCAAACGTCTGAGAATCTCATACGGGCCAATGAACCTAGGGCTTAGCTTGCTATGCCTGCCAAATCTAACAACACCTCGAGTAGGCGATATCTTCAAGAAGACATGATCACCAACCTCGAACTCCAAATCCTTTCTCCTGTTGTCGGCATAACTCTTCTGCCTATCCTGTGCCGCAACAAGCCTCTTTCTGATAAGCTGGATCTTATCCGAAGTTTCCTGAACCAACTCCGGTCCGATCAACTGCCTATCACCAGTCTCCTCCCAACATAAAGGAGATCTGCAGGGCCTACCATACAACGCCTCGAATGGAGCCATTCCAATGCTAGCATGAAAGCTGTTGTTGTATGCGAACTCCACAAGAGGTAAATGACGCTCCCAATCATCCTTCCAATCCAGAACACACGCTCTCAACATATCCTCGAGCGTCTGGATAGTCCTCTCGGACTGTCCATCGGTCTGGGGATGAAACGCCGAACTGAGCTTAAGCTCCGAACCTAACGCATCCTGAAGACCCTTCCACAATCTCGAAGTAAATCTCGGATCTCGATCCGAAATGATCGACTTCGGCACACCATGCAACCTAACGATACCACTAACATACAATCTAGCTAAGCTCTCTACTGACTGCTTCTTCTTCATAGGCAAGAAATGAGCAGTCTTCGAGAATCTATCTACAACTACCCAAATCGAGTCATTGCCCCTTCTAGATCGAGGCAAACCCGATACGAAATCCATAGTGACAGCTTCCCACTTCCATACGGGGATATCCATCCTTTGCATAAGGCCGGATGGTCGCTGCCGCTCGGCTTTCACCTGCTGACATACTAGACATCTAGACACATAATCCGCAACATCCTTCTTCATGCCGGACCACCAAAATGATCTCTTCAAATCCTGATACATCTTAGTGTTACCCGGATGAATAGAGAATCGCGATCTATGAGCCTCCGCTAACACATGCTCACGGACATCTACTACATCGGGGACACAAACACGGTGCTGAAATCTAATCACACCGTCCTCATCACGAGCAATGCCCGCCTTACCTACTAACTCTAACAATCTAGGATCGGCTTTCTGCTGCTCAATCACCTCATCCAAGACTGAGGATCTAAGGGATAGCTGAGCTACAAAAGCCTGACACAACGATGGCTCTAACTCGGTCATAGAGCACGCTGCATCCTCCAACATCTTCCAATCCTGCTGGAGCGAAGACCTCTTTCTACTAAGAGCATCCGCTACGACGTTCGCCTTTCCAGGATGATACTGAAGGTCGAAGTCATAGTCCTTCAAGAACTCAATCCATCTCCTCTGCCTCAGGTTTAATTCCTTTTGGGAGAAAAGATACCTCAAGCTCTTGTGGTCGGTAAACACCTCAAATCTGACACCATAAAGGTAGTGCCTCCAGATCTTTAGTGCATGAACCACAGCTGCTAACTCCAAATCATGAGTCGGATAGTTCCTCTCATGCTCCTTCAACTGACGAGAAGCATAAGCTACTACCCTCTCTTGTTGCATGAGCACACAGCCTAAACCAATCTGAGATGCATCCGTATAAATGGCAAAGCCCTCTAGACCACTAGGCAATACCAATACCGGAGCAGAAGTAAGCTTAGCCTTCAATAGCTGAAAGCTACGCTCACATGCCTCAGACCACACGAACTTCTCACCTTTCCGAGTCAGCTTTGTCAAGGGGGCGGCGATGGATGAGAAACCCTCAATGAATCGCCGATAATAACCAGCTAACCCAATAAAGCTACGAATCTCCGAAGGGGTCCTGGGAACTTCCCAATCCATAACTGCCTGGACCTTCGCTGGGTCAACAGCTACACCAGCGCCGGAGATAACATGCCCGAGGAAATGAACCTCGCGCAACCAAAAATCGCACTTGCTGAACTTCGCATACAGCTTGTGCTCACGGAGAACCTCTAAGACTAACCTCAAATGCTGACGGTGCGTGGCCTCATCCGGAGAATAGACCAATACATCGTCAATAAACACAACAACAAAGCTATCTAAATACGGACTAAACACCCGGTTCATGAGATCCATGAACGCTGCAGGGGCGTTGGTCAATCCGAAGGGAAGAACCAAAAACTCATAATGTCCATAACGGGTTCTAAACGCCGTCTTGGACACATCCTCACTCCTAATCCTCAACTGATGATAACCAGATCGCAAGTCAATCTTGGAAAAGACTGATGCCTCTCGCAACTGGTCAAACAGATCATCAATGCGAGGTAAGGGATACCTGTTCTTCACAGTCACCTGGTTTAGCTTCCTATAATCGATGCACAACCGAAGTGACCCGTCTTTCTTCTTGACGAACAATACAGGTGCTCCCCAAGGGGAAACGCTAGGGCGAATAAATCCCTTATCAAGCAATTCTTGCAATTGCTTCCTCAACTCGGCTAATTCTGCAGGTGCCATCCGATATGGGGCCTTTGAGATAGGAGAGGTGCCTGGAAGCAACTCTATAGTGAACTCTATCTCCCTATCCGGTGGCAATCCAGACAAGTCATCGGGAAAGACATCTGGAAAGTCCTGCACCACATCGATCTCTGCAAGAGTCCGTGACGGACTAGCATCGGGTACTAGCATAACGCTGGCAAGAAATGCGTCACATCCCTTGTTCACCATACGCATCGCCTTCATGGCAGAGATAACTAACTTTCCCGCTAAGTTCTTTGGCAAGGGATGAGAGAACTCGTCCTCGCCAGGAATGCGGAAAACAATCTTCTTCTTACGACAATCTACTAGCGCATAATGCTCCTCTAGCCAATCCAGACCAAGAATGCAATCATAGTCCTTCATCTTTAGCAAGAAGAAACACCCATCTAGGAATCTATCCTCAATGCACACAGGTAACGACGGAATACACTTCCTAGTCGATACCGTACCCGCAGGGGTGTGCACAGACAAAGGAACCTCTAACTCCTCAGACTCTATGCCTGACTCTAGGGCTAACTGCCTAGCGAACCGCTCGGAAATGAACGAGTGAGTAGCACCCGTATCAAACAAAACCCGAGCGTGCACACCGAAAAGTAAGACTGTACCTTCGGTGACATGCTCCGCCTGCTCGGCGTCCTCACGAGCTAACGCAAACACTCGAGCCGGGGCTCGAGGCCTTCCTGGTCGCCCTGTCGCTGGCGCGGCTGCCGCCACTGCTGGTACTGGCGCTCCTCGCTGAGCTCCCTGCTGAAGCCTAGGGCAGTCCTTGATTTTGTGGTCGCTGCTCCCACACTTTAGGCATTTGCCCGCTATCATCCAACATTCCGTACCACCATGTGCCCTTCCGCAATGAGGGCACTCCTTCTTGTCACCAGAGGAACGTACAGAAGGTACCTGATAGCTGCTGGTTGTCGATGATTTCTGCGGTGTCTGGTACACCGTCTTCCTCTTATCTTGCCTCTGGAAAGCTGCTGCCGGCCTCTTCTGCGAAGCCTTCTTCTCCTCCAAGTATTGCTCCATTTCGCCTTCCTGTCTGCAGGCTGCGCTGAGAGCCTCGTCTAGCGTGCGGTGGTCGAACGCCACGAGCCTCGTCCTCAGTGATGGTTTGAGACCCATCACGAACTTCTTCGCCTTCCTGCGCTCATCCGCCACAATATGGGGTGCATACTTAGATAGTTCTGCAAACCTGGCCTCATACTCAAGTACGGTCATGGAGCCCTGAGTCAAAGTGAGGAACTCCTGCTCCATCCTGTCCTGGATGTGCTCGGGGACGAACTTGGCCCGAAAGAGCCTCACGAACTCGTCCCAAGCGACATCAATCGCACCATCCTCAAACCGCGTACGTAGTAACGAAGCCCACCACACATCAGCTCTCTCCTGCAACATAACCTTCATGAGCACCGCTAAACAACTTCAACTTAACAGGGAATAGGAAACACATAACTAACACATACCTGTAGCATGTAGGTGGCTAAGGTAACCTTGTCCTCATCCACACACCTGATGGCCCGGAAGATTTTCTCGATCTCCCTCATCCAACTCTCTGCTAGCAACGGATCGCTCTCCCCCTTAAAAGAGGGTGGCTGCATCCTCTTGAATCTTTCCATGATGGAAGGTCCACCATGGTCCTGAGCTGGGGCCTGAGCCTGCTACATTAAACAACAAACGATATACAATAAACACAATAGCATACAATTCAAATAGCAGACTACTTAGTTATTCTATTAATTTACCTGGGCCTCCAACTGGGCCTGAAGTGCTGCCTGAGTGTGTGCCTGGGTCTGCATGGCCTGCACCAGACCTTGCATGAACACTCCATAGTCCACAGGCGGCGGTGGGGGAAGCACAGGGCCTCGTGGTGCTGGGGCCTGTTGCTCCGCCTGACCATCACGCCTCTGCTCGTCGTCGCGAGCTGGCGCACCTCCACGTCGTCCACGGGAAGCCATGGCTGTAATAAAATTTCAGCCACCATTAGAGTTAGGTTACTAAGTTTTCTAACCATTTTCTTGTCTATCTTCCATTCATTATTAGTCATTTCTACCCATGTGGACAATCTATAAGATTTAGCATGCAATGAGGATGATGATTCATGTATATTTATGTAAGATCTCAATCGGTTGCTCTGATACCAATCTCTGTGACGACCCTCATTATACCGGTACGGTTATACCAACCCACGTCGGTATAGTAAAGGTTATCACAGTGGGACATTTACCCAACACTATCACATGATTGAGATATACACAAATATAGATACAGAGTCGCGGAAGTAAAGGACTAACTGTCATCACATTCCATCATCCACATTTATCATACATGATCCATATAACAAAATAAAAGACTAAACTTTCATAATTGAAATTAAACCAAGCTACATTGTCCACAAAATTAAAGTTCTACATTTAATACATAGTTTGTCCACAATTACATAATGATAACTCTAATACAAGCTACAATTCACATACTATGAAACAAAAAGGGACACTACGTCAACTCCACCAGCTAATCTCCACGCTCGGAGTCGCTCTCCACTGTCTCCTCCAAAGGTGTGTCACCAACTACACCTGTACGCCGAAGCAAGGAGTGAGTCTAAAAGACTCAGCAAGTAGCTCCATACACATCATTCATGCATACATCATAGTAGGGTCTACTATTTCAATTTGCAAGGCAACATATAGCATGCTTGAACATTTATGAGAGACAACCTATCATGGTATTTCTACAAAATCAAAACACATGGTACATGGTTTAAGATGTTTCAAATAACACTTCCTATCACATGCTTTCTACTCATTTAATCACATGAAGACTACACTTCCAATTTGACTATAACATGATAGCAATTTATATGGGATTAGAAATATCATAGCATGAATTTACGTAACATATTCTAACACATTCACTTCACATGGTTACACATTCCCATATTTCACATGGTTCATTTTTCAAGCATTTCACATGTACACATGTTCACATTCTAACATAAATGGTTCACATGATTTCACATTTCACATTTGCATGCTCACATATATACACAATTTACACATGTTCACATATACACATTTACACATGTTCACATATACACATTTCACAATTTATTTGCCGTGACACATAGTCCAAACCACCACTAGAAGGACACATCACATACACATAACACATAGCACATCACCTAGGCAATACAGTGATGACTCTTGGCACTGCGCAGACCGGGAGAACACGTCTCCACCCTAACCAGTGGTACTTGTCCACCTCCAGGATTTCATCCTAATGCCCTTAGGATATCTTAACACATTGAACCTTCTCATGGGGACTTTTCCATGATACAGTTCCACAGCCCTCTATGGAAGCAGTGTCACACACGGCACATTTTACACATTACACATTCCGATTTAACACATGTTTCACATATGATTTTCACACTTTCTTGTTTATGCACATGGTTCTATTCATCCCTAGCATGATGCTACTAATAACAGAATTCAAGCATTTAGTAGCTCTCATGGATTAATTGGAACACACCTTATCTAACCTTAATCATGATACATGTGTTTATACTCATTTTCACATGAAAATCTCATAGTGTAGGCTACTGTTATCAAATTTTCCCGAAAATTTTACCACATGCTGTTTTCGGGTATAATAACACACATACAAATTTTCACATTTTTCTGAATTCACATGCATTTATAGAAATTAAAACATTCAGTTTCATGCCATTCTTAAACTAAGTCCACATAGAACATGACATGGATTTCAGATTTGATCATGCACAGTCATGAACCACACATACATATTAGCACAGAAATTTTTCCCGAATTTATTTCCCAACACATGATTTACTAGAATTTTCACAAGGTCTACACATGCTTTCTATTTCTCATTGTAGGAATTATAAGAATTCACATGGATATGGGAAAATTCCCAAATTTGCAGGGCATGGACTGATACATATAAACATGGTTCATAAAATTCTACAGCATTTAACTCCTCAGAAATCATGGAAAAACAAATTAACCAAGCATAACCTCTTTCCTACACATGCTTTTCAATAATTCTAATAAATTATGCCATCTACAGAAAAATACAGGAAATTCCACACACATCACATTACCTATTTTACATAACATATAAAATTTACATTATATCCTCATGCGTAGAAACCCGGAAATTAAAGATATAGGGCAGAACAGTTCACTGTTCTGTCAAGAAGAACTAAACGGCATACTACGGACGTTTACAAGAGTTGGCGGCAACATCGTTGGCAGCTGATTCAAGATCTCAACGTCAATGGGTCTTGCCGTCAAGTTCGGACCGGTGTAAAAACACAGTCCGAGCTCTGAATAATGGTGAATGTAGGGGATCCAGGACACGAGGAAAATCTATAAAAATGATAAAAACCTCCTAGACACATACATGGACAATGTGAAGGGGTTACTTGCCTTTGGAAAAACTCCTAAAGGGATCAAATTAGTTGGAGAAGCTCTCCTTGGGCAGTCCCAAGAACCCTCCAAGATGCCTCCACTCCGGCTTCTGTGATGCTCCCCTCTGAAATCCAGGGCCGGGGATGTGTAGCCGGTTATGTTGTCTTCCTCCTTGTCGAAGTAGATCTCCAGAAGAAGCCTTGGATCGCCGGATCAAAGCCTCCAAACTTCAGGTTTTTCTCACAGGAAGCTCTAGGGTTTTCTCTCCTCTTCTCTCTTCTTGCAAGTGTGAAAATGGGTAGTGGGGAGAGGCCATTTCGGGTTCAGGAAGTAGGGGAGGCCTTCACCCACTCACCATGCCGATCTGACAGTTTTGGAGCCGTTGGGGGACATCCCCCAATGGTTGCCATGCCTTGTTTCAGAAGACAGCAGCTCTGCTGCGCATGCAGGGCAGAGAAGTTGGCGTCCAGATCGCTGGACGCCGGAGTAGTGCTGGCGTCCATGTCTGGACGCTGACACCACCTCAACGGCCTGGGCTTGACGCCAAGGTGGCCTTCGGCCAGAACCCTAATTATGCAGAAAACCATGCATACTAAGCCTCTATACATGCAATATGTACATGATATTATATTCATACTATCACCATGCAATACATACCTTATTTACGTTTAATATAAACACAGGTACACGTAATTATACTATTTTAATACCTACGTAAGTACGTACATACATACACAAGCACAATATACACACATAAATACGAAAGAAATACTACGGAAATTCGAGGGTCTTACATACCCCAAGGGTATCTTTCAGATATTTAGGGTATAAATACCCTCCTTAAGGGCACTCATCCCAAGAGAATCTCAGAAGAGCCTCCAGAAACCTCCAAGCGGCGGCCAGAGAGTCTCTCCTCCCTGTTCTTGCTCTCTCTTGTGCTTCACACCTCAATTCACCCTTCTCCAAGCACAAGGATCGAAGTCTGATCAACATGAAGCACTAGCATCAACTTCAAAGGAGCAGATCAAGTAGAAGGCTGCAATTGTGAAGCTCTCAAGGAAGATCCCAAGATCAAAAGTGCAGAGCAACAGCCAAGAGACTTCAAGTGATCAAGATTCTTCCAATTCGGCCTCTACAAGGGAGTTTTCTTGAAGAACAAGAATTGTCAACTAGAGTCTAAAGTCTTTCTTGTCTCTTCCTGGCTATTCTAGAAGTTGTGCATAATCTGTTGCACCAATCTTCTTGAATTGGCCTTAATAGATCAGATCATTGCTAGAGGATCTGCATCTTGTTGTTTTTGTTCTAGCATGTGGTTGTGAGCCTGTGTGCTCAGGTCTTTGAGTCGTCGCACTCAAGTTGGGTTGTTGATCAGTCTTGCTCAGAGTCTAGAGTAGTCTTGCTCTAGGTAGTGTGTGAGTTGTCTAACTCACTTGTGGATTTGTCAGGCTCCTGTGTGGGTTGTGTTACCCAAGTTGTTAGTGGATCATCACTGTGTGTGAGGGGTGGATGTAGGAGTCACATGGTGTGATTTCCGAACCACCTAAAAATCTCTGTGCATTGGTCTCTTTGTGGTTTGAAATTACTCTTCGATAGATGAATGCATAGGATCGTTTGAATCTATCTAATCAATCTGTTTTCACTCTCCAATTGTTTTAACTCACTTAATATCTTCTCAGATCTGTGAAATTGCTTTTAATCTAACTCTGATTCAAAGGTTTTTCAAAACTGGTTTAGCTTCCGCATTAGTTGGCCTAGATCTATTCAACCCCCCCCCCCCCTTCTGAATCTTGTCCACACATTCTATCGATCCTTCATGTCAAACAAGAATCACACAACATATAAATACTCAATTTGATCAGTTGAACCAACATTTGGATCAGTTGAAGCAACACATGGACACTAGAATGGATGCCATTGAACAGAGTCATGGTCATCTTCAAAGGCATCTGGATGGCATGGATTATGGGTTAATGCACCTTCGGGATGATTTTCAATATCTTCAAAACTTTTATAATCCTCCCTACCCTGAAGATGACAATTTTTCCAACTTTCCATCTCATGTTACTCAGGGTCCCCATCGTCCCACTCCTCCGAGGTATGACAATCCTTAGACATTAAGTTGTATACGGAGAATTTTCTTTTCCAAAGGAACAAATGTTGAGTAGAAATATGTCATATTTTGAATTGTCTGTGTATGATGTATGGTTGTATGCCACATGTAATGAATGATCAATCTTTTGAATGAAATTAACTTTTGTCTCATCCATGACTTATTGTACTTTCCATCTTTTTGAATGTTATGCACAAATATGTACACTGGTTGTCAACAACCACCAGCCTTTCCTGTCCACAACCTGAAGAAACCCTTAGTAAACAGCTACTGGATGGATAATTTCAAGCAGTAGTTGTCGACACCAAGGATGCATCTGTCGACAACCAATGATCTCCACCAGACAAGAAGGTTCTGGAAAAACCAAAAAAAGCAGTAGTTGTCGACACCAAGGATGCATCTGTTGACAACCAATGATCTCCATCAGACAAGGAGGTTCTAGAAAAATCAAAAAAAGTAGTAGTTGTCGACACCAAGGATGCATCTGTCGACAACCCATGTTAAGGTTCAACGATTCACTTATAAATTTCAATCAATATTGTACGCTTGAACAATTATGTACAGTGTTCACACATCTTTAAATTAGACTACACTATGTAAGTGTTACAGAAATATAGTGGGAAGTACAGAAGTATGTACATATGTTTCTTCATATATTGCATTTACAAAGTTATCTGTCAGCTCATTTACAAGAGGGTGAACACCCAGTACAACTGTCTTCCAAAAAGTGACGAAATACTGTAATAGAGGACACAAACATCTTTAAATGTCTTTCTGTAGCATTGGGTTTCTACAAGTCCTCCTGTTATGGCCTTCTTGCTTGCATCTTGAGCAAATGTATATGTGTTCGGCTTCGCCTCTTGATGGTATTTGTTTCTTCCTCGGCCGTCCGGGCAATCTCTTTGTAATCGGCGGCTTCACTTGAATATCATTGATGTTCATACATGGCATGTCATTGTTATTTATGGGGTTAACTGTTACTGCATAGGCCGCCCTATAAGTGTTGGTTGTATAGAATGGAGACATATGATCATATAAAGGTTTTATGAGTACATGCTATAGCTGCACATGCATGTTCACATGAGATCTTGAGAAGTTGCCACTTATGGCAAGAACATGTCCATTCTGGGATGTGTTGAACCACTCCTATATTTTACCCTTTTATTTTGGTGATGACAAAATTTATGAGAATTTTCTGACAAAAATACGTAAAGCATAGAAAATACAGAAATTCACAGATAAAGCATACCATGCATACTCTCCCCCTTTTTGTCACAAACCAAAAAGGAAGGTTCTTACCATTGCATTCTCTCCCCTTTGTGAAAGAAATTTTTACCATTGAGGGGTTCAACAATGATTGACATAAATGAATAACTCCCCCTTAGTCTGTGCTCCCCCTGAATGAGAGACTCCACCTGAATGAAACTTGTAAATAATTATTAGTAATGAAGACTAATTCAATTTTTGTGACTACTCTTTCTTCAGATATGAGATGGATGAAGAGTTGGCAGTCTTCAGTGCCTTGAGCATCCTTTGTTCCTAATGCCCAAGACTATCCTGCAAATGAGCTACTCAGAAGTAGGTACCCAAATAGTTTTGGGTCCTTGATCGTTAGATGCATAAAAATAGCCTTTAGGTATCCAAACTAGGTGCTTAGTTGTGCAGGTGTTCACAGTGTGTCCTAGTTTATTGCAATGAGAGCAGCAATGAATATAATTTGTTTTGCAGTTCTTATTGCCTTTGTGATGCATGATTGGAACATATATTTTAGAAACCTTTTTCTTTTGATAAAGCTTGGTTGTTTCAGGTTCCTTTTTCTGAGACATTTTGGTTTCTTTTACAAATTTTGGTAAATGATATTTTCCTGAGTTTATTACTTGTTTTCCTTTTTCTGGAGGTGTATAACCAAGACCTTGTTTATTATTTCCATATTTTGATCCTTTTAAACATAGGGCTAAAGATGTTTTCCCTTTAGTTAATTTTCTAACTGATTCTTTTAGATAAAGATTTTCTTCAGTTAGAGTTTTCAATTTTTCTTCTAACTCTATCTTCTCATTATTCTTACTTTTTAAATCTTCATTTAAAAGATAATTATTATCTTTACATTCTTTTAATTGATCTTCTAATTGTTCCATTTCTGATTTAAGATCAGAATTAGTGTTTTCCAAACAAGTAAGGTTGTTCTTGATATTTTTCAATTCTTTTACAACAACCTTGTGTTTATCATAAAGTTCATTAAAAACATGATCTAAATCTTCAGATTCTGATCCTGAATCTGTGCAAGAATCAAAAAATGAGTCAGAATGTACCTCATCTAGTCCTGCCATGAGGGCAAGATTTACCTGCTCTTTCTCCGATTCTGAGCTTGATGTTTCGGAGCTTGTGGCCTCATCATTTTCCCAAGCAGCTGCCATGGCTTTTCTTTTGAATTTCTTGTGCTTCTTTTTGGACTTTTCTGGTTGACCAATCTTCTTTAGTTTAGGACAATCTGGTCTTAGATGTCCAGGTTTTCTGCATTCATAGCAGACTGGTTCTTTTTCTTTTCTCTCTTTCTTTTGAATCCTTTTTTATCCATTTTTCTTCTTGAAAATTTTCTGAAGCTTGGACAGAACTTCATCTACGTCACTATCTTCAGAATCTGCATTTTTGGAGCTAGAAGAAGAAGTGGAAGGAGCAGCTACAACCTTAAGAGCATTAGTACATTTCTTCTTAGATGAGCTTTCAGACAATCGCTCCATATTTATTTCATGTGCCATGAGAGATCCTATTAAATTATCAATTGACAATTTGGTTAAATCATGGGCCTCTTCAATAGCAGTTACTTTAGGTGTCCATGAAATAGTTAAGGACCTAAGTATTTTTCTAACAGTTTCCTCATTAGAAAGATTTTTACCAAGAGAGCTTAGACCAACTACTATACTTGAAAATCTATTATACATTTGAGTGATATTTTCATTTGGAAACATTTTGAATTGCTCATATTGTGAGACAAGAATATCTATTCTAGTTTGTTTTACTTTATCTGTTCCTTCATAAGTTATCTACAGTTTATCCCATATTTCTTTAGCTGATTTACATGCAGATACTCTACTAAATTCTCTTTTGGATAAAGCACAACATAAGTAGTTCTTAGCTTTAAAGTTTAAAGATAATTTACTTTTATCTGCTGCTGTTATGGCAGTAGTGCCTGGAATAGGAACAACAACAAAATCACCTACCTCTATTACCTGCCACAGATCGAAGTCTGTGCCCCGAATGAAGCATTCCATTCGCATCTTCCAATATTGGTAGTCCTCTCCATCAAAGAATGGAGGTCTGGTGACTGATTGACTTTCAACATATCCTTGAGCTGCCATGGATCTTTACTCTAAGATCGTTGGATCTTCTATGAATGATCAGAGACCCGCTCTGATACCACTTGTTGGCCCTTTTGGTACGGCAGCAAGCTAACCTAGAGGGGGGGTGAATAGGTTTTTCTGAAATCTGAAATAGAATCTTAAACACAGAAATTAACACTTGAAGGTTTGGTTAGTTTAGTGTGATAAAGAGTAGCAGTGCGGAAGCAAATAAACAATCACACAAATAACACAAGAGATTTATCCTGGTTCGGCCCTTCCCAAATGGAAGTCCTACGTCCAGTCCCCAAGCAACTTCTTGGGATTTCACTAACCAAGGGTACAGTCCCCCTTAAGGACACTACAACACCCAGCACCCCAGCTGGTCTTCTTCTCTTTCCCGGGTAAGAAGGCAGCCCACTTCTCTTACAGGTAAAGAAGCCAACCTCCTGGTACAAACCCCAGTGTGGTTCTGCTAGACACTAACCCCTAGCTAGGTTAACAACTGTATACAGTCCTACAGCTGGACAGAAGTCTTTCTTAGAAAAGAAAGAACAAAGCTGAGAGTTGGAACAAATAAAAACCAACTACAAGAACTCTCAGCAAAAGACTCTCTCCCCCAGATTTACAAGATGCACAGAGAGAGAGAGAGAGAAGAGAGGAGAAGGAGCTTGAATGCTTCAGTGTTTCAGATGCTTGAACACTTCTTCTTGGGCTCAGGCTCTTTCTCTCTTTTCCTTTGAGTGTATGTGGAGTTGAGGTTCTTCCCGGATGTACACTCTTGAAAAATCTTCAGGAAAGCTCTTGCTTCTTCTTTAGCCTTGCTTCATCTTTTATATGAGCAATTTGAATAAATCCGTTGGAGTTCTAGCCGTTGCTCATCTTCTCTTTCTTCTGATAATTTGTGGTCTACGAGATCTGCAAGCATAGAAAAAAGTGTTTAGATAAAAGAGTGTTTCTGTCAAAAAGGCTCATACCTTTATGTTTCCTGATGCCACCCAGAAGTGGTAAGTAATCCCCTTTTTGTTGGCAGGAAAGAAAAGATTTAGAGAGATAAGCAAAAAGATCTCCTGTCAGAAAGATAGAGGATTACGCAAATCAAGAATATTTGACTTTTTCACTAGATGCCAAAAAATATTTTGAAATATAAAATAAATCTATGTTTAAGTGAAATCCATATTTTACAAAGGAATCGATGTGAGAGCAAATCCTTATGAGAGTTACAAAGGAATCCATGTGAGAGTTACAAAGGAATCCATGTGAGAGTTACAAAGGAATCCATATGAGAGTTACAAAGGAATCCATATGAGAGTTACAAAGGAATCCTTATGAGAGTTACAAAGGAATCCTTATGAGAGTTACAAAGGAATCCATGTGAGAGTTACAAAGGAATCCATGTGAGAGTTACAAGGGAATCCTTATGAGTTTCAAAGGAGTCTGTGTGAGTACAAAGGAATCCTTATGAGTTTCAAAGGAGTCTGTGTGAGTACAAAGGAATCCTTATGAGAGTAAATCGATGTGGCACTTTGAACTAAAATCGATATATATTGAATGGACATCGATTTATGTGTTTAGTGCAAATCATTACAGAATAATGTCATAAAATATATTTATTAGAAAATCATGATATTTAATTTATATTAGAAAATTCATGGTATTAAATATATTTAATATTCAATTAATCACATAAATTTATATTTGTTAGAAAATCATGATATTTAATTTATAATTAGAAAAATCATGGTATTAAATATATTTAATATTCAATTAATCACATAAATTTATATTTATTAAGAAAAACATGATATTAAATATTTTTAATAATAATTAATTAAACATAAATTTTGTTATCACCAAAATAAAAGGGTAAAATATAGGAGTGGTTCAACAATCTCCCCCTTTTTGCTCTGATACCAGGTATATAGGATCTCAGGCATTGCCGTTACGCCAAAACTCGAGTTGTTGTGTAAGGATACCATCCTTCCTTATAACCCACCACAGGGTATAGTCCCCCTGCTGGACAACTCAGCAACACCCGCAGGCAGGTCCACACCCGGACCTAGGCATGACTTGGCCAACCCGGCCTCCGCCACACCCTCATTCTCAGGTCGCCCCAGGGTGAGACGCAGACACGCACACCTGCCTCGCAGCATGCCGCCCAACAATCTCCCCCCCAGCGGCACCCCCTGGGAATCGAACCCGCGACCTGCTCTGATACCAGGTATATAGGATCTCAAGCATTGCCGTTACGCCAAAACTCGAGTTGTTGTGTAAGGATACCATCCTTCCTTATAACCCACCACAGGGTATAGTCCCCCTGCTGGACAACTCAGCAACACCCGCAGGCAGGTCCACACCCGGACCTAGGCATGACTTGGCCAACCCGGCCTCCGCCACACCCTCATTCTCAGGTCGCCCCAGGGTGAGACGCTGGCACGCACACCTGCCTCGCAGCATGCCGCCCAACAGGATGTTCACAACATATGTTTTGTTACCATTCACCACCTCAAAGAGTCGGTCATCGGAAGGAATGACAGAGTTTTGCCTTGCACTAAACATGATCTTGGCCAAGATTTTCTCGATAGTAGGACATAGGGTGGTCTCCCAATTTGCAGCTTTTGTTCTTCTCCTCCCTCCCATTTCCATTATTTGACGATGTATAGTCTCCACCATTTGAAGAATGGGAAGGCCACGTGCCGGTTTGATCCAAGCATTAAAAGACTCTGCTAGATTGGAGTACATTTGTCCATACCTGAAAAGAGTTAGACAAGTCTATAAAAAGTTGGAGGAACAAATGCTTAAAGACTGGCACAGTAAAAAAAAGTAAGTAGTTACATACTAACAAAGTGACACATGTACCTTTCTCCAAGAAATTGGGCGTTTGCCCAATGTTGAACATCATTTCTGAGGATCCAATCCTTTGCTTCTGAGGATTTTCGTTCCATTTCGGACAATGCAGCTAGATATTCACTTTCACTCAGTGCAAATGCAACCTTGTTGAGTGTCTTCCCCAGAGTCTTTAAGGGCTTTTCGGTATCTTGCTGGAGCTTCAGTCATAAAGTTTGCCTTTATGTGCCTTAGACAGTATCCATGATGCTCCATTGGAAATATTTCAGGAACCGCGTCCTTCAAACCTTTTGCTCTATCTGAGATAAACATTGTCGGTCTTTCAGTGAGAAGAGCTTTCTTGAGGTTGTATAAGAACCATTTCCAATTTTCATTTGTCTCCGAGTCCACTATAGCGAATGCAATTGTGAAAAGCTCGTCATTTCTGTTTAATGCACTTGCTGCAAGAATGACACCTTGCATTTTGTCAGTGATATGTGATCCATCAAGAAAAATCAAAGGTCGGCAACCAACCTCATAACCATATGCACATGCGGCAAAACACAGAAAATATGACTTAAATCGATGTGTCTCATCATCCACTACCATATCTATGATACTTCCAGGATTCGTTTTCATTACTCTTTCGGAGTACCAACGAAGCATATCATAACTTGTCCGTACATCTCCATGCAAATCTCTTACGGCAACTTCCCTACCGCACCAAGCTTGATGGTATGGCATGTTGGGTTGAGTGTGTTTTGGAATTTTCTAAAGTTGTATTTTAATGATGACCAATGAACATAACTCATACTTTGATTTTGACGATGACATATTGTGATTTTGATGATGATATGTGGAACATGTTATACATTTTATACATATCACAATAATGCTTAAACAACATGTTTTTAATGTTTAATATCTCATATTTTAATGATAATATGTTGTACTAATGATTTATGTGTTAAATTTGCAGGTGTATACAGCTCTTGTCATTGATGGTGTCAACACATCCATTGATGGTGTCGACACTGGGTCACTATTCCTGGAGCATTTTCATGAAGACAGGGTTCAGTGTGTCGACACAGCTCCTGGTAGTGTCGACACTAGACCCAGTTCCCAGGAGACCCAGTTGCCTGACTGGGACAGGGTGTCGACACAGTCCCTGGTAGTGTCGACACTAGACCCAGCTTCCAGAAGACTCTTTTTGGACAATTGGGACAGTGTGTCGACACACTCAATGGTAGTGTCGACACACTCCGGCTAAAACTAAAAAATGTGAATTTATCTGGACACGTGGCCGCTTAGGGTTCAAGGGAATCTGCCTAGGTTTTTGTGCCCACGTATCCTAAGGCTCCTTATGGACATATGGGGCTATAAATACCCATGTTTTTGGTACTCCAAAGTATCCCACGCAAGAAAAGGCTAAGAGCATTCTGGAAGAAGGTAAGAAGAGCAGGAAAAAGGAATCTACATCCAGAGGAGCAGAGCAGCGCGCCAAGGAAGAAGAAGGAGAAGAAGAGAAGGAGCTTGTGATTGCAGCAGTGCTGGTCCAGAAGGAGATCCAGCCGAGTCTGTATTTGGTCAGAGTGTTAAATTCTCTGGGGAATCTGTGTATGTGTTCTACACAGATCTCCCAATTCTATTTGTCTCTACCATTTCTATTGTACTGAGGTAGATCGTGCTAGAGGATCTATTCTCTAAGTGTGCTTGTTCTAGCAGAACTTTGATCTATTGTGATCCAGAGGTTTGAGTACTTTGTACTCTGTTTTGGAGCCTTAGTGCTCTGAGTTGGAGCCGTTGTGCTCTGGTGCTTGAGCCGTAGTGCTCAAGGGCTTGTGAATTTGCTGAATTCACAAGTGGTCTTTGGAGTAGGTCGTTGTGCCTATCTCCTGGGTTTCTTTGAGTCGTTGCACTCAAAGAGATTGGAGTCGTTGTGCTCAGATTGTACTGCACTTGTGCTAGTGGTGCCTCCGTTGTGAGGAGGTGGACGTAGGAGACACAAGTTGTGTTCTCTGAACCACCTTAAAATTCTTCAGTGCACTGTGGTTTGATGTGTGGTTGTTGTTTCTATTCACTATACTCACACACCACACTTGAATCTGATTGAATTGTGTGTTTCACTTATTTTCATTCCGCTGCTATTCACACACAATTTCTTAGTTCTTTTGTCAAAGTCACCTATCCGATCCCCAACATGGCACACGCACTCCATAGTCACTAGCAATATCTTTAACCATATCACATGGACGGTAGTGTGGAGTGTGTGCCATTTTTTTCTTCACTAGCTCAACTATCCATTTTTTGATGTCCTTGGATGATGCTGGCTCTTCAAATCACAACCACATGTGTGGACATTATTCATTGTCTTAATCACAAATCAGGACCATCTCCCAACATTGATGCATGGACCCGCCATGGACAACCTTCTCCTTTGCATTTTGCAGTAACACGACTCTGATCATTCTTAATATAAAACCAGTCAAAACCTCAATATATAGCATAGTTTGTCAGTTCTGTCTGAAAGTAAACTTTGTCATTAAATATTTGCCCCATCCCAATTAATGCATGAGCCCACAATTCACTTCTCATAACTACATGTGAGCTGCCACCTTCACATTGTGTGTATTGTGTGTATATTTCAAGGCAACTGTTACTTGTATTCCCAACATCTGGTTCTCTTGGACTTACTGTAATCAGTGGTGATGATCTGGAAAAGTTAGCAGACTTACAAAGTTAGGAAAATTAAGGAGCATACACATACTTACAAATGCACATATCTAAATGTGTAAGTAATTAATCACCTATACAACTTTACAGACCTACTTACAGCTTCGGGATTACATATTTACATACATACTAACTAACATGTGCGTACCTGTTATCTTCTCCAGTAGGATCCATTATAGTGCTTTCGTTATTCTCCACACGCATGATAATGATAGGGTTGATGGCATGTTGTTTATGAATGTCATACATGATGTCCACGTCCCCATCTTCACACAATGGGCAATAGGTATCTGTAAGACTGGGGAGAGAGTACTTGATGATCCATCTTCGGCCGGATAAAGACCATCGACGGAAGATTTGAGCACGAAGTAGCTCAAGCTTCATTCCACAGAAGACATAGAAGACAAAGGAGTCCTGGCCAGAGGAACAGCGGGCTGCAATCTTCTCCATCTATCCTTCGGAATTACAGTCCTTTCCAGTAGATGGCTGGAGGAATAAGCAGAGGAAGGGGCACAAGTTACCTAGTTTTTGTTTTAAGTGGAAGTACAAATGGGAGTGGTGTTAAGGCGGAAAAGCGGTTCTCTCTCTCTGCTGTCGTCGTCAACAGTCCTTTCAAATTCAAAAATTACCACCATGCCCTCGAACTACCACTAGTCTTTTCGAAATCCAGTCTCGTTTAAGTAACGTAAAAACTAGGTAACGTGTGCCCTACACAGTTTTCTACCCCACAGCACTCTGTCGTTCCTCTCGCTTCTACCCGTTCAAAGCATCTGAGGTGTCATCCACGAGGAAGAGAGTTTACATCTGCCCCAAGGGAAGATGGAGCAAACAGCGTCCACCCTGGTCAAACAGAGCACACCGACAACGGAACAAGAACCGCGTCTGGGCAGTGACGGACCGCTGCAAGACTTCATCGATCAAAGACGTAAAGAACAACATGAAGGTATTTTACTTTTCTATTTTTTGATGTGTATCCTTTCTCTTTTGAAAAAACGCAGCAGATTTTAAAGGATTTCTCCTTAGGTTTTCATGTGAAGTCTTTCAACTTACAAAACCATGAAAAGATTCAAAAGAATTCTTTTTTTTCTCATTTTAACTCTTTCCTATTTCAGAGGAAACGACAGAAGTTGTCGACGAAAACAAGACACTACAAGATCGTCCTACAGAAGAAGAAGGAGAAGAGGAAACAGATGAAGAAGGAGAAGAGGAAGGTAGGCTATTTCGTATTTGTGTAAGTTACAGACTTACATAAGTATGTAAGTTACACAGTTACTTCGTAAGTGTGTAACTATGTAACTATGTATGTACATAAGTAAGTAAGATAGAAATAGTTACAGGTACTTCATAATTATGATAGTAAAACATGGCATTTACTTAAATTTTTTATTACTAACGTGAATTAATTTTCATACAGGCACTCTAGACAATAAGGTAGGTTGTTTCGTATTTGTGTAACTTACAAATTTACATAAGTATGTAAGTTACACAGTTACTTCGTAAGTGTGTAACTGTTTCGTATTTATGTAACTTACAGACTTACATAAGTATGTAAGTTACACTGTTACTTCGTAAGTGTGTAACTATGTAACTATGTATGTACATAAGTAAGTAAGATAGAAATAGTTACAGGTGCTTCATAATTATGATAGTAAAACATGGCATTTACTTAAATTTTTTATTACTAATGTAAATTAATTTTCATACGGGCACTCTAGACAATAAGGTAGGTTGTTTTGTATTTGTGATGTAAGTTACACAGTTACTTCACAAGTGTGTAACTGTTTCGTATTTGTGTAACTTACAGACTTACATAAGTATGTAAGTTACACAGTTACTTCTTAAGTGTGTAACTATGTATGTACATAAGTAAGTAAGATATAAATAGTTACTTGTACTTCATAATTATGATACTAAAACATGACATTCACTTAAAGGTTTTATTACTAATGTGAATTAATTTTCATACAGGCAGTCTAGACAATAAGGTGTGCCATTTACATGGCCGGTCCAATTGGAAATTCTACATGGAAGCAGTGAAGGTGGCCGGCATTCGAGATTGCCATAAGTCTCTCATGTCCACAACATGTTTCCATGTGTATAGCAATCCACATCACATGTCAATCCCTCTTCCATTGGTAGAGGAGATTATTTTGCATTACGTTGATGATGACTCATTTTTTATTGGAGGTCAGAAATTGCAGTTCACTGCAAAAGAAGTGGCATTGATTATTGGCCTTCCAAATTTTTGTGATAAGCTAGACTTTTCTAGAGAGAGTGCAGACAATCGCCTTCATAAGTTGCTGCCCAAGAGGGACAAAGTGCACAGAAAGAATATTCTATAGGCCATGCAGTCTTTGGCACCCTATAATGAGCAGCAACACATTGAAGATTTTGTTGGGCTTTGGATAGCCTTACTTTGTGCTAGTTTTTTGTTCACAACAACTGCATTCGCTTGTCCCGTGGCAATTCTACATTACGTCAAGAATCTGAAGAAAGTCAACAATGTTGATTGGGCAGGTGCTGTGCACCAATTTCTCATGAGCAAGATGACTGAAACTTCTAACGAATTGGAGAAAGAAAATAGAGAAAAGTCATCTAAAGGAATTTATATTTTGGGATGCTTTCCAGTTCTAGGTGTAGGTCTTTTCTTTCACAAATACTACCAATAATAATGTATGTAAACTATATAACAATACATCACAGTAATAAGATGAATTTCTTTTAATGACAGGCCTGGTTCTTGGAGCACCAGAGGAAGTTTGCGCCAGAATTTCCACAGAGGCTTCCACGGATCTTCAAGTGGGTATGTCAGAAGAGAATGATTTATTGGCTTGCACAATTGAAGGAAATAAACATACACTTTGTAAGTCTCTTTATAGCAACCTCCTTCTTTATATCACTATACCAACAAATAACCTGCGTTGTCGACAGTTGAAAAGAGTTTGTCGACAAGTAATGGTTGAATCATTGGTTGTCGATAGGTGAAAAGAGTTTGTTGACAAGTAATGGTTGAGTCCTTGGTTGTCGACAGATGAAAAGAGTTTGTCAACAACTACTGGTTGAATCCTTGGTTGTCGACAGATGAAAAAAGTTTGTCGACAAGTAATGGTTGAATCCTTGTTCGACTGTAAGTAAGCACCAACACATAATTTATATGTTTGCATACATTCTCAGATAGTCTCCCATCTTACCATTTCCGAGGATGAGGAAGCCCACTTTAAAAGCAAGAAAATGAAGGTAAGATTATCAGCCACACATGCCACAGCACAGCAGCAACAAGAAGAGCAATAGTCGGCAGCAGCAGCAATTGTAGCAACACCCACCCAAACAGATCAAATTATCAATCTTCTGACTGACATTAGAAGTATGCTTGGACAAATAATCCAGATGAAAGAGAGAAAAGTAGAGAGAAAAAGATAGAAAAAATAGAAAATTTGTCTAAGCGAAAGAGAAGAGAAGAAGAACAGGAGAAGGTGGGAAGACATGAGGAGAAAAAGGAAGGAGGATAGGTGATGGTGGACATGTCCAAGGAGGGGGGAGGTCAGGAGGTGGACGTGATGTCCAAAGAGAAGGAGAAAGGAGGAGAGGAACAGGAGGAGCTCTCCAAGATAAAGGAGGAAGGCAGAGAAGAGTCAAAGAAGGATGTGGGCCAGGACATGGACACTATCATGCAGACCCTAGATGCATTGGTCGAGAATATTGTGCCCCCCACAGCAACTGTAAAGATGCCTCCAGCAGGGGAGAAAAAGAGGAAAGTGGGAAAAGTCATCTCACCCTCATCGCTGACAAGGAGGGTGAAGGAAGCACGAAAGACTAGGTCACAGTCCGCTTTATTGAAGGTAGATAAGTAATTATGTAACCTGACGATTATCTTCCTATGTGACCATTTAATTTTGAAATTGGTGTAACCAAATAATTGTGTAACCAAACAATTATGTAATCACATATTTTCTGTAAGTGCTTAAGTCATGTATATTTATGGTAGGACTTGGAGTACGAGTTTGACGGTAGGAGGAAGAAGAAGGTGCAGGAAGATGTTCCAATCATTGTGCCTTCCCAATTAAGCCAGACATGTCACCCTCAGGCATGTTCCATTGTTTCTGCTTTGGTTATTTCATAAACTTTCGTTATGCATGTTTGTCTCATGTATTCTTATAATTTAGTTTGTCCAGTGTGAAGTCCGTCGAGATTTCTGCAGATGAAAACAACTTTCCACAGAGGAGGTTCGGGTTATTGACAACTTCCTCGATACCACCAGAATTGATGGGTAATAAACTTTACACTATTATAAATAAGGCAACACAGTTATGTCAACTACCATTATAAACATCTTTGTTGCATCTTGTAGTGACAATATCCTAGAACTAAAGAAGGATGGCTGGGATGCCTAAGTCAACCCAGAGCACATAATTTCTCTGTTGTTCGGAAAAGAGTTAGAATCAGCTATAATTGATATGTTCCTTCTTGTAATGCGAAGAAAAACAGAGGATCAACCATCCGAATATTATGAGTATGATTGTCTGCCTGCCTACGAGAAGGTTTGTACTCCATTGATAGTATTCCTTCTCCATTTAAAATGTCTTCTCCATTTAAAATGAACAGATGACTATTATATTATTGTGCTCCTTACTGTTTGTAATAGAGATGGATAATGGGATGGAGCAACAATGAAAAAAGAAAAGAATATTTGGACCACATTCTGAAAACACTGCAGAAACCTGTAAAAGACATAGACATAGTCTTCTCTCCGATGCATTTTATAAATCATTGGGCATTGCTGGTCATTAACATGAGAACTAAACAATACGAACTTTATGACTCAATAATCCAGCACCCTAAAGATGATTTCCAGAGCTATGTAAGTGCACGTACTTCTCCATACAATCTGTTCAATTCTCATTCATCTCAATGTGTGCAAGCAGTTCTATATATGTAGGAAATTTGATGTTCACTTATGTATCTTTTTTTTACTGTAGGTAAATTTCTAAAAGAATGTTTTCTTGAAATTTTTAGCCTAGATACAACAGAATGGTCGATCGTCGTGCCAAGCCCTTGTCCACAACAAGGAGCTGGGGACGACTGTGCACTATTTGTTTGCAAATACATGGAATGTTTATCAAAAAAGAACATAATCAGTTTCCCTTTCTCCCAGGTAACTATCTTAACACATGTATATACTCCACATCATAGCCTACCCAAAATATTTCTATATTCTCATTCATTATAATGACATAGGCTGATATGGACTTAATTCGGGGAAAGCTAGCATGGACCATTATTGAAGAGGTCAATGAGGAGAAGGCACACAAAAGCACCAGTGGAGACGCTGTGGAAAAAAATGTTTCATTATTAGATGAGGCATAAACATTGCCATCTCTTTATTAACTTGAAAACAATGTGATCTCTTTATTAACTTGAAAACAATGTTCCTATGCAAGTATGTTTGCAAATGTGCGCAACTGTTTTATTTTTTCTAAGTCTTTAAGTGATGATCTCTTTGTATGTATGTAAGTGTTTAAGTATATGTCTGTATATGTATTTTATTAAGAAAAAATTCCTTCCCAGAATTAATAATTGGTTGCTGACATGACTGCATCACAAAGGTATAAAATTACAACTTACGTACTTACAAAAGAAAATTTGTAGGTATTTACATACATAGTTAGTTTTGAAGTTGTTATGTGTAACTACTTACACAGTTACTCATTGAACTGTGTAACTACTTCGAAAGTTGTTACACAATTACTCAATTACAAAGTAGTAAACTGTGTAACTACTAACAAACTTGTTACACAGTTACACAATTACTTGTTACACAGTTATACGGTTAACTGTGTAACTACTTACACAATTAGAAATAGACATAGACACTTACGTAGACCAAAAACTAGGTAAGTACATACATACTCAGTTAACATATGTTATTTTTTAGCTAGTTGTTACATAGTTGCACAGTTAAGATATGTGAACTGTGTAACTACTTCGAAAGTTCTTACACAATTACTCAGTTCCATAGTGAACTGTGTAACTACTTACACAATTAGAAGTACACATACTTAGACACTTACGTAGAAAATAAACTAGGTAAGTACATACATACTCAGTTAACATATATTATTTTTCAAGTTGTTATACACTTACACAATTAAGATATGTGACTACTTGAGAAGATGTTACACAGTTAAACAGTGAACTGTCTAACTACTTACACAGTTAGTTTTGAAATAATTACACAGTTCCTCACTTAACTATTTAACTACTTTGAAAGTTGTTAGAGATTTACTCAGTAAACTGTGTAACTACTTCGAAAATTCTTACACAATTACTCAGTTAGACAGTTAACTGTGTAACTACTTACAAACATATTACACAGTTACACAATTAACTGTGTAAC
Organism: Colocasia esculenta; assembly: GCA_014218235.1. NCBI lineage: Eukaryota > Viridiplantae > Streptophyta > Magnoliopsida > Alismatales > Araceae > Colocasia > Colocasia esculenta. Next base: position 98,146,514 of record CM024757.1, read on the forward strand.
TACTTACACAATTAGAAACACACAGACACTTACGTAAACCAAAAACTAGGTAAGTACATACATACTCAGTTAACATATGTTATTTTTCAACTGGTTGATACACAGTTACACAATTAAACAGTGAACTGTGTAACTTCTTGGAAAGTTGTTACACAATTACAAATACAAAAACTTAAAGTGGTGCGTAAAAGAAAATTTATACGTATTTAGTTAGTTTTGAAGTTGTTACACAGTTCATCACTTAACAGTGTAACTACTTTGAAAGTTGTTATACAGTTACTCAGTAAACTGTGTAACTACTTCGAAAGTTCTTACACAATTACTCAGTTACACAATTAACTATGTAACTATTTACACAATTACAAATACAGATACTTAGACACTTACGTACACCAAAACTAACTAAGTAAGTATGTAAACAATGTTCGCGAGACAAACAGATATAGATGAAACATTGTTGGCAAGAAAAATATCTGGCGACTAACGGATGTGGATCTACAGAGGAGAAAGGGGATCGGTGGAACAAATGTGTATCGAAACGCCAAGAAAAACTCACCTACACCGAGGATAGAAGGAAGTGAGAATCAATTAGAAAATTCACCGGAAGCCAGAATCTCTGCGCTCCTCTTCGCAGCGCACCCAAACAATAACCCTGGTCTCCTCTTCGCAACGTTGCGGCGAGAAGGTTTGCGCCATTGCCGACCTTCTTCGAAAGACATTAAAAGCAAACAAGGTCACGGGTCACTAGGGCTGGGGGTAGAATGGATATTTACGAGAAGAGACATAACGTCTGTTAAGCCGCAAGGATTGAAAAATAAGTCCCGCATAAAACAGAAAACAGATGTCGATGCAAAAATTGACAGGGATGGAAAAATAAAAATTCGCCCCTACCAGGGATGAATAATTAATTCTCCCTGAGATCTGAGGATGAAAATTACTTATATTTTATTTCTTCCAGGCAAGCTCAATAGAAGTAGGTATCTTGCACCTAACCATAAATACAACAGTATAATATATTTCATAAAAATAGCCATCAGCTAGATATCTTTCCAATGTTCTGATATTATAATAAATAAATAAAAAGAAATAACTCCAAGTGAAGAGATAATATTAGTAAGAGGACTCTTTAATCTCGATGACAAATATGATTTTAAACCGCAAGGTTTTAGAATGAGAAAAAAGTACAGAGAAAATTAAAAAGAAAAAAATAAACAGGAGAAGGACAGCAGCCACGTCCGACAGAACCAAAACAAACACAATCGACCACCCGCGTACCCATCATCTTCGAAAGCGACTATGGCGGAAGGGCGCTGGTAGTATTTCTCGTCTCCCCCCCCACCACACACCGTCGCTGCCGACTCAGGCTCAAGCTCATATCAAACAGTGACCGACTGTTATGCCGGCCGACCAGCGCCAGCGTGAAAGACGCACAGGGAAGGCGCCAGGACAGCAAACCTATCAGGAAGAACGGAAACAGCAGCAGCTCCCCAGCTTTGCTATGTCCTAAGCACACCTTTTCAGTCTTCTGTTTCCCGCCTCCACCCTGTCATCTCTTTGCCGGCGTCGGTTTCCCTCAGTAGTAGGGTATCACCGGGGGCGGAGGAGATGCGTACGGCACTCCCATTATTGGGGGTAGCGGCCGGGTCACCTCCGGCGCCGGCGGCGGGGGTGGCGAAGAGGCCGGTGTGTGCTCTGGTGGTGGCGCGTGGTAGGGATTGTGCGGCGGCTGAAGGGGCGGGGACATTGATGGTGTGCACGGCGGCTTCTCGTGGTGCACTGGGGGAACATGGCCGCCTTGGTGCTCCGGGGGAGAAGGCACGTGGTTCCCGGGAGGAGGATGGTGGCGCTCATAATGGGGTGGCGGCGGCGACGCTATGACGGTTGGGGGTGGGGCGGGTGGATGGGTCTGTGGCGGTGATAGATGCGGCGACTGCGGGGGGTACGCGGGCGGCGGATGCGGCTTCCCCGGGGAGTAAGCCGATGAAGGCGGTGGCGGTGGAGGAAGGTGCTGATAGGTAGGCGGCGGAGTTTCCGGGAAATACGACGGTGGTGGTACCCAGACTTGATGCTTCGGGGGAGGCGCGGCGTACTCCGGCGGAGGGTAGTAATAAGTCGGAGGCTGAGGAGCAGCGTGGGGTGGCGATGTAAGAGGCGGAGAACCACGGTGCGCGGGCGAGGGGGTTTGTGGCGGTAGAGGAGGATGCTGGTGGTATGGCGTGGGCGGCGTTTCCGCGGATGGCGGAGTAGGAGAAGGGTGCTCGTAGGTTGAACCCGGAGGCGGTGGCGCGCTCCCCACTGATGGGGTGGGCGCGGGGGGCGGTTGCCCGTGATGCGGCATGTGCGGCGGGGAGTAGGTCACAGGCGTTCCGGGCAGAGTTGGCGACGGTGGGTGAACCGGGGACGGAGGAGAAGAATGAGGCGGAGGGTGGGACTTGCCGTAGGGGGAGGACTTGGACTGAGGCGGCGGCGGATTGAATGGCTTGAACCATGACCTGGGTTTGTTGACGGTCGGCGAAGGGGGACGTGACGGGGAACTCCTCCTGCGGTTACCTATGGGGGCCCCTGGGGCCGAAGAAGACGGAGGAGTCTGGCCCCCTGCTCCCCCAGCACCGCACTGCAACTTGCTGCAGTCCACGGGCCGCGCGGCAGGGGAGGCACACTCGCGCGGCGACCGCTGGTCCGGCGCCCCGGCTATGCAGTTTCTCCTGTCATTAACCAGAAGTGGCCGCCTCGCCGCCGCTCGGCACGCAGGCGCCTCCGAAGTGATGTAATTGAAGGAGAATGTGAAGTTCTGCAGCCTAGGAAGGCCGCAAGTGGCTTCCGTGACGGCGCCGGTGAGGCGGTTGCGCGCCACGTTGAGCTGCTCGAGGGCGGACATAGAGGTGACGGAGGAGGGGATGGGGCCGACGAGGCTGTTGCCGCTGAGATCGAGGACGGTGAGGCGGGTGAGGAGGCCGACCTCGGCAGGGATGCAACCGGTGAGGTTGTCGTTGAGCAGGATGATCTGCTCCAGCGTGTGCGCCATCCGGCCGATGCTGGGCGGGATGCAGCCTCCGAGGTCGTTGTTGGCCAGGACGAGGACGGAGACCGAAGAGTTGCCCAGGTTGGGGGGAATGCCGCCGCCGCGGAGACGGTTGTCGTTGAGGAAGATGGCGTCCAAAGGCCGGTCGAACAGCGCCGGCGGGATCGGCCCCTCAAAGTCGTTGAACCGGAGGTCCAGGTACCGGAGCGCCGGCAGCCGGAGGAGGACCCCGGGGAAGGGCCCGACGAAGCGGTTGTTGGAGAGGTCGAGCTCGTGGAGGAGGCGCATCCGGCGGAGGGAGGCCGGGACCAGGCCGCAGAAGCGGTTGGAGTTGAGATGAAGGAGGGCGAGGTCGGAGAGCAGGCCGATCTCATCGGGGAGATACCCGGCGATGTCGGCGTGGTTGAGGTCGACGCCGGCGACGGCCACGGTCGAGGGGTCGGAAGGTAGGGGAGCGCAGTAGACGCCGAAGTAGGAGCAGACGTCGGGGCCGACCCAGTTGCCAGTGATGTTGGAGGGGTCGGAAAAGATGGCGGCTTTCCAGGCCTGGAGGGCGGTGTAGGCCTGGCGGAGCCTGGGGTTGAGGAAGTGGAAGCGGCCGGGATCGATGGAGACGGCCTTGGAGGAGCCCTCGCCTGCTCCCACAAAGACCACACCACCTCCATCAAAGCCGCCACCATCTGCCAACCCGAACTCGTCATGGTCACTGTCGTCCGCGGCTTGCGCGGGGAAAAGTGGGGAGCGGGCGAGGGTAGTGAGGAGAAGGAAGTGGAGGAGATGGCAGGGAAGGCGGCGGCGGCGGGGAGACGGCATGGCTCTGGGCAGAGAGGAGTGGGAGGAGGCGGTGGCGGAGTGGAGGGAGAGCGTGGTGCTTTTATGCTTTTGCGAGCTGGCCCGTCACGTTACATCCTTGGTCAGGAGCTTCGTGTTGTTGCTGTCGACAGAATCTGGCGAAGAAGATGGGTTGCGTTGTTGTGGCGCGGAGGCGAAGTGAGCGGAGGGCTTCCACTTTTGCGACGCTTCCTGGTTCCAAAGGAGAGCGCCTCTGCTTCCTGCTCCCAATAGAGAGAGCCTCTGCTTCCTGCCCTCCACCCGGGGCAAGGCACTCTCTCTCTCTCTCTCTCTCTTGTGGCCAATAATAACAAAGTCTGTCACACGCACCTCTCTCTCTCTCTCTGACCTCTGCCTCTGCTGGGGAGTGGGGACTGACGCCACTGACGTGGGTGGGTTCACTCGTCGGGGATGGTTCAGAGTCACAGACGGGGGAGAGAGGGAGAGAGAGAGAGAACGAGAGAGAGAGTGAGGGGAATTTTAAAAAGAGAGGAGATAACCTTCTCACTTGCTGGCAATTGATGCATGCCAGATACAGCGGATTGCGGTTCAAAAAAGAAAGGAGAGCTGCAGCGGGATGAGCAATTGGTCTGTGTGTGTGTTCTCCAAGCCTCCAACTATTTCCGTGCTCTTGTGACCCTCGGGCTTCTTTTTATATTGTTTTATTTTTTTTATCGAGGGAGCCCCAAAATCTCTCTTAAATATAGAGTTTTCACGTGGGTTTTTTATTTAAATAATTATATTATATTATATTATATATTTAAATAATCATATTAAAAAATATTTCCTAAAATAGTCACAAAGTTGCCACGTAAGTAATTTGGTGACCAGGGGACCGGTGCGAGAAGAAGGTCGGCATGGCAATGCCGACTTTGGAGCCGGCATTCCCAACGCTGACACTAAAGTCGGCATTGAGAATACCGACTCCAAAGTCGGCATTCTCAACGTATCGGCGTTGAGAATGCCGACTTTGGAGTCGGTATTCTCAATGCCGACACCCTCCTTAAAGACCCCCCCCCCCACCAACCCCAAACCCTTCACCCTCGTGCGCCAAAACCCCCTCCTCACTGCTGCCTTGCTCGCCGCACCCCCAGCTCGCCGCAGCAACCCTCGTCGCCGCCAGCTCGTCGCGCTGCCCCAGCATCCACCCCCCACCCCATCTCCACTGTCTCCTCCTCCTCACCTCCCCCCAGCCCCTGCGCCGCCCCATCTCACCCCTCCCTCTCACATCCACCCCCCACTGTCTCCTCCTCCCTCCTCCTCCCTTTCCCCCACCTACTCGTTTGGCCGCCGACCAGGAAGAAGAAGCAGGTAACTTATTTATTATATTATTTGATGTTAATTTTATAAATGTTAGATATATATGAAATTGATGTTTAATTATTCTTATTTAACAAATGTGATTTGTTTGAATATTCTTATTTGACATATGTAATTTATTTATCTTATAAATGACAGATATGACTAGTTCCAACATTTCTTTAATGTGCTATTATGATGGTGTCTTACATATTGAGGATCATAAACCTCAATATGAAGAAGGTATTGTACGCATTTTGCATGTAAAGAAAGACACAAGTTTTACTGAGTTGATGAGAAAGTTATATATCTTGACGAAATATGACGAAAGACATGTTAAGATTGGTATAACATGCAAGTGGCCTACTTCTATGGGTGAATATATTGCAGTGGGAGTTGAAGATATAACAATTACTTCAGACCTGTCAATATTTTATCACGAAATGTTTTTTGAAAATTATCAGCAAGATGTCGTAAACAACAATGATGGTAACCAATAGGAGGAGGAAATATCTCAGGTACTGCATGCTCCAAACCTCTATGTCGATCAGAAATGATTGCAAGACAAACTCTATTTGTAACTTTCTCTCTGATGCACGCCAAAATTCATGCCCAAGAATCGCCATTTTCCGATTCAACATAGCGAATGCAAGGGGGAATAAACCATCATCTGCATCTATACCAGTAGCAATCATCAAAGCACTAGGATATTTTCCATACAGGTGTGTTCCATCAACACTTATCAATGGCCTACAATATGGAAACCCCTGTATAGAAGGTGCAAATGATCAAAAAACTCTCTGAAAATGAAAGACAATGGTCTGCAGCAACTAGAACATGTATCTTTGAATTTCAACATTTCATACAGAAAATAGAAGAAATGAATCCTCAAGCAAAGAAATGGTTGGAAGATGTCGGTTATGAAAGGTGGACCAAAGTATATGATGGTGGTAAGCGGTTTGGTATGATGACAACAAATATTTCTGAAAGTTTTAATAGTGTGTTGAAAGGTGTACGAGATTTGCCAGGCTTTAGTGCAAAAAACTTTCTACAAGTTAAACAAATTTTTGTTAAACGACGTGAGGATGATTTGAATTGGGAATCATCATATGCTTCTAGTGTAGAAGTCCAACTTCGTGTTACTGAGCGAGAGGCTAGAAGATGTCAGGTGATCAGATTTTCTAGACATGAGTTTCAAGTCACTAATTCACACGGACATCAGTACACTGTTAACTTGGGACCGCAATGTGGTTGCTCCTGCAATGTTTATTGCATGACAGGTCTTCCTTGTGTCCACATAGTGGCATCTTGTAGATCATTTTCAGCAAATATTTCACACTTGAGCTTTTGTGCTGCATTTTGTTCTGTAGAGGCCTATCGACAGACATATGGCTTTGTTTTCATCCTGTCTTGGACAGTCGACATTGGCCTCCGCATAGAGGTGCTACATTGCAACCTCTATTTGGTCGTAGATAAAGTGGTCGTCCACATAGCAGACGCCTTCATATGCATATGGATACGAATAAAAAAGGGTCATCTCATAATCATTGTAATCATTGTGGCCAACCAGGACATTATAGAAGTACATGTCCAGGGGTACAACCCCCTCATCACAATTAGTAAGTGTTTTTTATGTTCCTTACATACTTATAATTTTTCACGCATATATATGTCTCTTGTTTACACATGTTGGTTATATGCTTATAATTCTTTTTATATGTATGCTTTACAGAGATGGACCAGTTTACATGTCCTATAGATACTTCTATATTATATGCACTGGATTCTCATAGATCACAGTTGGTTTACGCTGGCCATGTATTGTTATTGTTAATGTATTGTTGTTGTTACTTGTGCATAAATTTAATGTTAACAGATTTAAAAAAAAAATCAAGAAACAGAAGTTCTTAAATGTTGGGAACACCATAGGAGCTTAGGTGCATGGCCAGTTGACCCTCGCATTGTAGAATATGTACATATTTCTGGTTTATTTCATTTGACTCAGGTTCAGTGGATCAGGTTAGATTGGGCATTGATCACTGCCCTTGTTGAGAGATGGAGGAGTGAGACACAGACATTCCACCTTAGACATGGGGAGATGAGTATAACGTTGCAGGATGTTGCTATTTTGATGGGATTACCAATTGATGGTGATGCTATTGTAGGAGACACTACTTTAGATTGGACAGATGTTTGCATGGCACTTTTAGGTGATGTTCCAGATATGATGAAATGAGGTTCGGTAAAATTATCTTGGTTGCGATAGAGATTTGCAGTTATCGCAAAGGATGCATCAGCAGAGGTTGTTAGACGACATGCACGAGCATACTTGTTACATCTTTTGGGTTGTACTATTTTCAATGATAAGACAGGAAATTCAGTGCCACTTATGTATCTACCCCTTCTAAAGGACTTAGATCGAGCTAGTAGATACTCGTGGGGTGGTGCGACACTTGGTTATCTCTATCGTCAGTTGTCTATTGCATGCAAGTCGGATGCCAAGGCCATTTGTGGTTCATTGACTCTTCTTCGGGTAATTTGTCATTTAATGCATATTTATTTTGTCTCTAACAATTTATTACATCTTCTAAGTATTTGATTTATTTTGTAGTTGTGGTCTTGAGAGCGACTACATGTGTGACGTCCTGATATTGCGATGCATCCTTTGGCACAGGACATGCCTTTGGGTCACAGGTAAATTTAAAATATTGTGTGACTATTTAATTATATAAATGTTACTAACTCACAGATAAATTGTAGGTGGAATGTTACAAGAGTAGAGATAAATAACCCTCGCCATGTTTTGAGACTTTACAGATCAGAGCTTGATCATCAGGAGGACTACCAGGTAAACATAATGAAACCTATTGTATTGTACACAAAGGATACAATACTTACACTTACACTTACACTTACATCATGCATTTTCAATACATGTTAGGTGGGAGCCATACACTTCTGATATATTGCAGATGTTACCAGCTGTTTCTAGGCAGGCATCTCATCTTTGGTTATCTCGAGTTCCTCTCCTTACTTTTTCTATTGTTGAGATGCATGTTCCAAATAGAGTACTTAGACAATTTGGTAGAGTACAGCATATTCCTGGTCCTATTGATACATTAAATCGTGTCACCCGAAAGGGACGTGGGCATATTGATTGGGGTAGATATTTTGCACATTTTGTACAGATGTGGCATCGTCGGACAGATTACATTATACCACCGGATGAGGAGAGTGTTGGTATTGGTAGAGTGGAGTATATGGCTTGGTATTGGTCTATCACTAGGCGGTATATTGGTCGGCCAGGTTTTACTTATGATATGCGTTATGAGTCGCGAGATCACATAGAGAGGAGTCTGGTAGAAGGTATGAAGTATTTACATAAAATGGCTACTGATGGCCTTCAGGATGATATATCGGATAGTACGCAGTCTCGATTTATAGCCATGCAGATGTACATTGATGGTGTGTTGTCTCATGTTCAGCGGACAGATTCATCTACATCGTATGCAGGACCTTCAGAGCCATGTGCAGACACACCACAGTAGCCAGATGATGTAGGACCATCTCACTATTCTCCAGATGTTATGACAGTTTCACAGTATGGTCTATATGACGTAGGAGCTTCACAGATACTGACAGATGAGGGCATGATAGATACACAACCACCACAGTCTACAGTAGGTACATATCGTCGCCAGCGACGTCACAGAGGTTTGACTAGTACACTACCACAGCAGAGTCAGTCTGTTCTACTTGGAGAGACATTAGGCAGTATATCAGAGGACATGGATTCTGAGACAGCACAATCAGAGTCATGTGATCGATGCTATTTTAGTGCATGATACACAGTCACAGTCGGAGACAGAGGTTGATGCACAGGAGCAGTGTCACAGCCGTGGTCGTGGTCGAGGTCGAGCATCTAGAAAGGGAAAGAAGAGATGGTTTCCACAGTTTTTTTGAGATGATTTCTGTACTTGATATTTTTTAGTTGCGTTTTCGTGTACATATGTTATTTTGATGTATTTGTGATTTAGACATGATGTATATGTGACTTAGACATCTACAAATATTTTGGCATGTTATTTGTGATTATCCTTGACATATACATAGAAATGCTATCGTACAGGAATATGTACAAATAATGAAACTATAAGTGGAACAGGAGAGGTGCTGTCTATTTTTTTTTAAAATTAAATAATGTTTAAAATAAATAGAGGTAAGTTTACAACCATATAATTTGTTATTAATAATCTACTTTGCTATCATATTAAAAGACTCAAATTCTAATCTAAAATCTAGACGTTGAGTTGAGAGAATTCTCTTTATATAATGATAAAACTCTTACAAATTTTTAATATAAAATTAAATAAAAAAATATAGATAATTCAACCTTGTCTAAATTTTTCAATTTTTTTGTTCAAAATCGTTCCCTGTGTTCTCATGCAGACAGGGGCTCTGTGTTCACTCATAGAGAGCTGCACTCTGTGAACAAACACAGACAGGCCGGGCTCTGTGTTCACAGAGCGCGGCCTGTCTGTGTTTTCACAGAGAGCCGCGCTCTGTGAAGTGCAGCGCGGCCTGGGAGGTTTTTTTTTTTTTTTAACATATAGAGGCGACAATGGCATTGCCGACTCTAAGTGAAGTCGGCATTAGCAATGCCGGCTTTAGAGCCGACAATGCGAATACCGACTTTAAAGCCGGCATTGGCATTGCCGACTCCAAAGCCGGCATTGCCAATGCCGACCTTATTCTCCCACCCAGTCTCCCGGTCACCAAGTTACCTACGTGGCAACTTGGTGACTATTTTGGAAAATAAATTTAAAATGTGATTAAATAAATAATTAAATAATATAATATGATTATTTAAATAAAAAACTTTTTCACATTGGTCTATATAAATATATTGAGTTTTTGTTAAAAAAAAATAAATGGTCTTAATTTTGTATTGTCGTTAAAATTCTGTTACATGAATCCATTTGCACCTAGTTAAAATTTTATTTAGATAATTTTACACTCTTAACAAATATATTGATTCACCACTCACGATCTCTCTCTCTCTCTCTCCCCTAGTTTGTCTCTCTTTTTTTTACACCCAATAGCCCTATCCTCCTAGAGTCACAAAGAGAGAGAGAGACAGCAGGGGATGGGAGTGAGGTGAGAGGGATGCCGGAGGGGGGGAGGTCTCTTGGTGCCAGTTCTTCCTCAGTCATGAGAGAGAGAGAGAGAGAGAGAGAGAGAGAGAGAGAGAGAGAGAGGTGGGATTAATGCCAGAGTGGGGGTCTCCCTCTCCTCCAAAGCATGTTCTAGCTAGTCTCACATAAAGAGATAGGGAGAGGGGTGAAGGGGATGTTAGAGAGGGGATCCCCCCCTCCAATATCCATTCGATGTCATTATGCCGAGAGAGATGGAGGAGAGAGCAGAGTGGAGGGCATAGAGGGGGTTCTACCCCTCTAGACGCTATTCCTGGCCACTTGGCGCAAAGAGAGAGAGAGGTCCCTCCTCCGACATTGTTCTTAACCAGTCACGTAGAGAGAGAGAGAGAGAAAGAGACAGCAGAGTGCGTGGGGGGACGTCGGAGGCGATGCCTATTCCACACCATCATGTAGAGAGATAGAGAGAGAGAGAGAGAGAGAAGGGTGGGGGATGCCAGTAGGGAGATCTCCCCCTCTGTACGTAGAGAGAGAGAGAGAGAGCTTCATCGGGGGACATAGAGGGGGGGTCTCCCCTCCGACGTCATTCTTGGCCAGTCATTGCAAAGAGAGAGAGAGATAGAGAGAGTGGGCTGGGAGGATGTCGAAGGGGGCAGTCTCCCCCTTTGGCGCCAGTTCCATGCCAGAGAGAGAGAGAGAGGTGGGTGGGGGGATGTCGGAGGGGCGGTGTCCCCTTTTGGCATCAGATCGTGCCAGAGAGAGAGAGAGATGGGAATGGAGAGACGACGGTTCCATGCCAGTGAGAGAGAAGAAAAAGGCGGATGAGAGTGGGATGCACGTCCAAAGGATATTATGGACATTTCTCATATCCCATACACTTCCTTCACCAACGGCAAGTTATGGCAAAGAGATCGGAGTAGGGCTGGCCAGTAGTTTAGTTATTGGATTATATAAATAAAAAATATGATAAAATTTTTAGTGCCAATATAAACTTAAGGCTAGGGCTGTCAATGGACTTCCGAATTTCATTTAGTCAACTCGTTTTCGCATTTTTTATAGGATGTGAAACTCCGAAAAGAACTTTTCGATAACTTAGCATAAGTGGAAATAGATATCTGAATTCTTATAAGATGTGGAAGCGGAAACACCCAATTCCGCATCCGCTTTTCCGTTTCTGTTTTTCGATAACTTTTAATATATATTATATAATATTTTTATAATAAAATCTCCTCAAACTTGAAGCTTTTGCTCTTAATTTTTTAACTAATTGTCTCTCACCTCCCATCTATATGTAAATGTCATCTATTCTAGTCCCAATGATTGGCACCTTTTCTCCAATGATATTTATATCTACATATATTGATTATCTATACTCAACTATTATATATCACTATATGATTTTACCATACTAATTTGATCTTGTTAACTTCATTTAGTAAGGGTCATTATAATGTACATGATGAAGAAGATATGGTAGAAAAGATTATTTAAATTATATTTAAAATTATTCATAAATTTAATAATTAATATTTTGTAAATTTATAAATTATTTCTAATTGTACAAATGTTGTTACATCCAAAGTTTCCGTTTTGTTTCCGTTTCTATTTCCGATAGAAAGCGGAAATAGATGCGGAAGCGGAAACACCCTTTTTCGATTCCGACTTCGACCCGTTGGCAACCCTACTAAGGCTGATATTATTTTAACATATATAATATAGATATAAAACTATATATGTTTTAGAGAGGGAGTGGATGACGATAAAATGAATCAGATTCTCAACTTGAGCCGACAGTGGTCTTACGAAAATGTCGACATAGAACAAGCAAGGAATAAGTGACCCCCTCAAACCCGAAACGTACGGGTTATTATCTAGAGGTTAAGAAATCTTGGTATTTTTAATTAGATTATTAAATCAAATTATTATTTTTTATTTTGAGAAGAGTTATATGGATCCGAAAAATTAGGAGGGGTTAAAGTTACTCTTCTAAAAAGGGTGGGGTGTTTAACTCCAATTTCTACCCTCTTTTACTCTAAAAAATTTAAAATAACCGAGTTAAGCAAACCCATGTCAATGTCCTAAACTCACACTCAATACAAAAAAAGCGCATATAGAGACCGATTAGAGACCGAAATTTTTCGGTCCCTATTCGGTCCCAAAATAGGGACCGAATAGAGACTGAAAATTTCAGTCTCAAATATAGAGACCGAATTATTTCGGTCTCAATAGGGACCGAATTGAGACCGAAATAATTCGGTCCCAAATATAGAGACCGAATCATTTCGGTCCCTATTCAGTCCCTGAGTAGGGACCGAATAGGGACCGAAATTTTTCGGTCTCAAATATAGAGACCGAATTGTGACCAATAAGAATTCGGTCACTAATACCTGCTTTCTGAAATAAAATTATTGTGACCGAAGTAATTCGGTCACAATTCGGTCTCTATTTCTGAGACCGAATGGTGACTGAATTGCTTCGGTCGCAGATTAATGCGGTTTTAGGGACCGAAATAAATACAGTGACAATTCGGTCGCTGATTTGGGCCCTTTTCCTTTTATTCCCGCTCCTTTTTTCATCTCTCGCGCTTTCTCTCTTCTCTCTTCCGTCGCCACGCCGCTGCCGAGACGCCGCCGCCGAGACGCAGCTGCTAGGACGCCGTCGGAGCTCCACCGCCCTGCCGAGACGCCGCCGCCGAGAGCAGCTGCTAGGACGCCGTCGGAGCTCCACCGCCACTGCCGAGACGCCGCCGCCTGGACGCTGTCGGAGCTCCACCTCATCGCCGCCGGTAGGCTCTCTCTCTCTCTGTGCGTACGTGTGTGTGTGTGTTTGCTCTCTCTCTCTTTCTATTTCTCTCTAGTGAGAGGACCGTGGATGTCGCAGTGGGAGGAGATGGAGGGGAGGGGTGATGTGGAGGGGGGGCTGGACCCAGAAGGGGGGGGGGACTGGACCGAGGGGGATGGGGCGAGACAGTGGGGGGGGGGGGAGGAGGGGTTTTGGGGGGGGGGAGACGATGGGGCGGGGGAGGAGACGGAGGGGAGGTAGGGGTCTAGGGGGGCGGTGGGAGGAGACAGAAGGGAGGGAGGGGTGAGGGGGAGGGGGGGGGGGGGCTGCTGGACCCAGAAGGGGGGGATTCTGATGGGAGGGAGGGTGGGGGGGGGGGGGCACTTCCGGCACATGCAGGGGGGGATTCCGATGAGAGGGGGGGTGTCTTCCGACAGTCGCAGGGGGGTGATTCCGGTGAAGACCCCCCTCCCACCCCGACTTGCTGGACCCAGAAGGGGGGGGGATTCGGTGGGAGGGAGGGAGGGTGGGGGGCACTTCCGGCACATGCAGGGGGGGATTCCGATGAGAGGAGGGGGTGTCTTCCGATAGTCGCGGGGGTGATTCTGGTGAAGACCCCCCTCCCACCCCGACCTGTGAACCCCCCCCCCACCAAAACAAAAGATATACCAGACCAAGAATGTTGTTGCCTTGTCTCTTGATCGTGAGTGAAACCACATGACTGATAGAACATGTAGTGGATTCAGCAGTGACAGACTTTTAAACATCTGCTAGTTCTTTTTCCACATCACCTTGTGGTTACTGGTTATAAGCACATGAACGATAAGTTAATTATCTATAGATCAACAAGAATAAAAAAAGCGTCTACTGATGACTCCATGAATGCTGTAGATTAAGGTGAAGTGCAAGTTAATTGCATTAGTTTTCCCAGTATGATGGTGGAGAAAGAGATTTGACATTGACATCATATCATCCTATATGATGACTTTGAAAGGATGTAAGTTTCCAAAAATATATTAACATACCGGCATCTTTGTTTGCTTGCTCTTGGGCAAAAGCTTGAGCTTCCTTGATGCTTCCTTGAACTTCAAGTTCTATATTGTCCCCAGAGGCCTCTTTCTGGGATAACAACTGTAAGAAAATAACATAAAGGGGAGGCAGTGCGTAGTAACTCTGCTGCACGATTCAGTTTTAGCTTGTTAGTATGCAAAAACCCCAACTGTTGTTGTACTGGTAAAGATGCCTTCTTGAGAGCTTTCAAGTGTGAGGGAAGGCTTGATAAGAACTTTTTCCGACTTGCAATTTGTATCCAAAAGATTCTTCTTGTGTTGTTCCAATTTCTCAGGAAGTTTGCAGAGCTCTTTTCTCTGATGCACAGAAGTCAAAAGGAAAAACATCTCACGACTTTATATCAGAAAGGCAACACAGGCAGCTAGAAATAAAGAGCAAGCAAGTACAACTAGGAGAAATTAATGTACAAGGTTTTAACACTTGCGTTTCAAGAAGCCACTAAAACATAAACCTGAGACTAGGGTTTCACCATTATTGTAGATTCTTCCATTAAATTAGACAAGCTCTTGTTATTACCTTAGTTTATGACAAGACACCAAAGGGACAGAACCATTAATGTAGCTGACATAAAATTTTGGTGCACCTGAAGAGTTTCTATTCTACACTCAAGATGCATTTACCATGTAGCAATGAACACATTCACTACATCAGATCCATTAAGAACGAAAGAAGTAAATGCTAAAACTTCTACACACACTTGTAAAAAGTTAACATTCAGAAAATTACATGATTTAAGTGTAAGGTGCCCCAGAAATTACATGGTTCTCCAACGGGCATGAATTTAGGACTACATCAATGTATAGCGTAATAAACATGAGTTGAAAAGATGAACAGTATATTGAAACCCATATGCTTCCTTCTAGGCATTAGATTAATTTACGTTTAAATGTTTACTTTTCTTTTAATAATTAATATTGCACTTCTTATTTTAATGTAAATGTTTAATATTGCACTTGTTCACATGTATGATTTTGTTTTCTTTCATATTTATGTGTTTTTTAAATTTGATCTATGCATGCATAACAATTTAACACTGCACACACTTCACGAGAGCGTGTTAAGCCCGTGTCAATGAACCTCCCGTTCAAGACTTTGGGATTGATGTGCACGAGTCTTATTTTCAAAGATGAGAACGTGTATATCTAACTCAAAGTCTTGAATTGTCCCGTTTTGGACAGTCTGTGAATGTTTGATCGCAGTTAGGTGGTCATTTACTATGTGCTTGTATTATTTGTTGAAAATTTCGGATGCGTCTACTCACTCCTCTCTGATATACCTTTATTGATTTAGAATATTTTCTTAACCACTTATTAGTAAGTGTTTAAGAAAATATCAATAAATATTTTTGGTATATCGGAGAGGTGTGGGGAGATGCTGCCGAAATTTTCAGCAAATAATACAAACACATAGTAAATGGTCATCTGAGTGCGATCAAATATTCACAGATGGGTAAAAAGTGATAATCTAAATAATAAATCCTTCCTATTCATTTCGGTTGCGTCGAAGGATGTGTGATTTTGATTTTTAAAGTTATTTGTCTATTGATATTGTTTGGGCGTAGGACAACAATGGCTTCAGACCGTTCATGGATGTATCGCAGAATAGTTGATCATGTGGTGTCCCAGGAGTTTAGGGTCGGAGTTGAGAATTTCGTTCAGTTTGCATTGGGGAATCCAAATGCAGAAGTAGACAGGCAAGGTGGCATCCGATGTCCTTGTATGATTTGTAAAAATTTGAAGTGGAATTCCCCATGGGAAGTTCAACGCCATTTATACAGAAAAGGGTTTGTTGAAGGTTATATGAATTGGACATGTCATGGTGAGGACTTCTGGTCGCACGAGCCTAGTAACGTGGAAGGCAAGTACGTACGTGGATATGGTTGTAGATGCTGCTGGTCCGGCATTCAGTGTACATGTGGATCCTGTATACGCTGAAGACGTGCCGAATAAGGGAGCCGAAAGATTCTATCAGTTACTTAAGGATGCTGATGAGCCATTGTGGGATGGTTGTCAAAAGCACACTCGGTTGTCAGCGGTGTCACAGTTGTTGAACTTGAAATCTGAATTTCATATTTCTGAGAATTGCTTTGATCGTCTCCTCCTCATCATCAAGAGCATGTTACCTCCAGATGAAAAGCTGCCTCCAAATTTTATCGTGCCAAGAAGATGGTGAATGATTTAGGACTTGGATATGTGAAAATAGATGCATGTCCTAATCATTGTATGTTGTATGACAAAGAGAATGCAGATATGATATCCTGTTCAGTTTGCCGTCATGATAGATTTAAACCTAAAAGAGGGGTCAATTCTAGGGGAAAGGATATACCTTATGCGTCATTGCGATATTTCCCCCTTACACCCAGGCTGCAGCGGATGTATATGTCTTCAAAGACAGCTGGACATATGAGGTGGCATGCAGAAAGAGTACGTCGGGACATGGATATTATGACTCATCCTGCAGATGGCGAAGCTTGGATTCATTTCAACCATGTTTATCCTATCTTCTCAAGGGAGTCACGTAATGTGAGGCTTGGTTTATGCACTGACGGATTTAATCCATTTGGAGGTTCAGTGGCTTCCTACTCCAGCTGGCCAGTGTTCGTGACACCATACAACCTTCCTCCGAGCATGTGCATGAAGCGAGAGAATTTGTTCCTGTCCTTATTGATTCCTGGTCCGAAGAGTCCTACAAAAAATATAGACATCTATCTAAGACCGTTGATTGATGAATTGAAATTATTATGGACTGAGGGGGTCAATACTTATGATGCATCTAGAAAGCAAAATTTCACCATGAGGGCGGCATTGATGTGGACTATAAGTGATTTTCCTGCATATGGAATGCTATCTGGTTGGAGCACACATGGGAGGCTAGCATGTCCGTATTGTATGGATAATACCAAATCGTTTGTACTTAAACATGGTGGGAAGTCCTGCTGGTTTGATTGCCATCGTCAGTTTTTACCAGCTGATCACCCTTTCAGAACACAAAAAGATGCATTCCTAAAGAACAGAAAGGAACGAGATGAAGTTATATTCGAGAGGTTGTCCGGTCATCATATGGCAGCACGTGTTGAAAATTTACCAGATATCACACAACAGATGGGTAGTACCCGACACCTTTCAGGTTTTGGGAAGGAGCACAACTGGGTGAAGAAAAGCATTTTCTGGGAGCTACCTTATTGGTCGACTCTTCTTGTGCGGCACAATCTAGACGTGATGCATATCGAGAAAAATGTCTTTGATAATGTATTCAACACAGTTATGGATATCAAAGGTAAAACAAAGGACAATGTGAAAGCACGCTTGGACTTGTCCATGCTCTGTAAACGTCCAGAGTTAGAAATTGTTGAAGTAAATGGGAAATCAAGTAAACCAAAAGCAGTTTATGTGCTTGGAGGAGGACAAGTTAAGGAAGTGTGTCAGTGGCTGAAACAGCTGAGATTTCCTGACGGTTATGTGTCAAATATTGCTCGTTCTGTCAACGTCAGTGAGGGAAAGATATATGGAATGAAGAGTCACGACTGCCATGTGTTCATGCAAAGGTTGCTACCTATTGCATTTCGTGACATCTTGCCGAAGCCGCTATGGGGAGCGTTATCTGAGTTGAGTCGATTTTTCACGATTCTATCTGCATCAGAACTCAGGCTTCAGGATGTGCAAACTATCGAACAGAATGTGGTCACCATTGTATGCAAGTTGGAGAAGATATTTCCACCTGGTTTCTTCGATTCAATGGAGCATTTACTCGTACATCTACCATATGAAGCAAAGGTTGGAGGGCCAGTACAATATAGATGGATGTATCCATTTGAGAGGTATATGCATGATATTAATTGTTTCCTTCTTACAATTGCACCTTACATAAGCGATAGATTTTCTAATTGTCTCTTACATTGTGGATGTAGGTGTATGCATGACCTCAAAATGAAAGTCCGAAATAAAGCAAAAGTGGAGGGTTCTATTGCTGAGGCATACATTATGGAGGAAATATCTAATTTTTGTTCAATGTACTTTGAAGCAGACATTCAAACTCGTTGGACACAACCTCCACGTAATGATGATGGGGGGGAATCTGTGGGTTCAAATCGACTCTCAATATTTACTCATCCTGGACGTGCCTTCGGACGTTCTTCAACTCGAATGCTGGATGACAGAGAGTTATGTGCCGCAGAGATATATATTCTTTTAAATTGTTCCGAGCTAGAATGTTATGTTGAGTAAGTACTAATATCACAATTTAAATTTATATGTAAGTTCTTTGCCTTTATTCTACCTATTGAATGTGGTCTGCTATTCATATTGCAGACAATTTGATTCAGAATTAATTCAAGAAATCCACATCTCACTGATTTTGAGGTTGAAAAAGAACGAGAGAAGTCATTGGCCTTATGGCTAAGAAAACGCGTAAGTGTACACCGTCAAAGAGTATTTAAAAAAATTCATTTCACTTTTTAACTAGCCTTTTCTACACGCAGGTTGAAGAAGGTTTAATTACTGATGAAAGAGTTCGTCAGGTAGCCTACGGCCCATCCAAAATTGCACAGAATTATGTGGGATTTATTGTTAATGGGTATAGGTTTCATACAAAAGACTATGGGCAGAATAAATCTACCATGAACAGTGGCGTATGTGTAAAAGGGAGTACATACAATGAAAGTGAGTATGACTACTATGGTATTGTAGAGGAGATCCTACAGTTGCAATATCTAGGACAAGACAATCATATATTCTTGTTCAAGTGTCATTGGTTTGATCCGAATTCCATTCGAAATGACACAACGCATGGGATTGTCGAGCTTAAGCATAAGTCAAAATTGAATACTTATGAGCCATTCATCTTAGCCACACAAGCCCAGCAAGTGTATTATACAAGCTATCCATCATCTACAAACAAAGAACGAAATGATTGGTGGGTAGTTTGCAGAGTTAAGTCAAAACTATTCTCTGATTATGAATTGGACATGACTGATCAGACACCTGTAGAGGTCAGTGCTGAATTCTTTCAAGAAGACTTTGTCGAAAATGTAGAGTTGACAACTCATATTGGAGAAGCTGAATCTGAAGCACCAATGTCCTTGTCTCACGGAAATGAGGTCGAAGAAGTCGATCTACGTGAGATGGAAGACAGTAGTGCTCGTCGTACAGATATTGAATGTGAAAGTTCTGATGAGGAAGATGAATATACCAGTGATGAATGTGAAGATGATGATGAAGATAGGGTTGAATTGAACATATCGTCATCATCTGAGGAGGAAATGGATATCAATTAAACAAGGGTAGAATTTTTTCACACTTGTAAAGTATATGTCAAGTAGCTCACTTTGAATATAAGCAATTGACTAGTACACATTATTATTTTATGTTCTCTATGAAGATATGGTTCGTGGAGCTAGATCTGGTAGCAGTTCTTGGAGGGGCAGCCGTGGGAGGGCTTTGTTCGTCGCATCTGGTATGTATATTTTTCTAATGTAGTCATCTGTGTATTTTTCTTTGTGTATTATTTATGTGTACTTCTGTAGTGTTAATGCCATTCAAATTGTTACAGCTTCTGCTTCTCCTTCGGATGAGCGGACACCTCCTCCCCCTGCAGGTATGTATATTTCAATTTTCAAGTATTTTTGTAGTGGCTCTATATACATATTATTAATGTTATTAGAATTGCTACAGTTGTTAGTCCTTCTGCTCCTCCTACCGTGCCCGCAGGTATGTATAATATTTGCAGATGTACTTTTATTGTGCATTCATCTTCCTCATTACTTATGCCTTCTATTCTAGTTACAGCTGTTGGTGCATCCTTCGAGTCTCCTCCTGTAGCAGCTGGTATGTATATTTAAAGTTATACTTTCATGTACGCATTAATTCTGATGCCATTAAAATGTCACATGCTCAGGTCACTCTACACATTCTGCAGATGCACCATTAGGTTTGTATATTTAAATGTTAGGATATTTTGTAGTCATTATTTAGTATTTTTGTACATTACTCATGTTGTTCTTCAATTTTTTCCATGTTCGGTGCCAGAGGATGCTGTGAGTCTGCAGGAGGGCGGAGGTAGTTTTTATGAGAGCACTCTGCGGGAGGTCTGGATTAATGGGTACGTAATCAACGCGTATGTATTTCTTACGGGCAATGAGGTGAATTTAGTTCATAATTTGACATTATGCAGTTACATCATTGCAGTGATAAAATAGAGCCTGCTCAAGCTTCTCAATTTATCACAAGAACATTACAAGCACACTTTCCTGGACCTATTCATAGATTCAATGATTTCCCGATGGAGGTCCAGGAGCACTTGTATCAGATGTTCATGGTATGTAATTTCGCATTGTAATTTAATTCTTATCGTATTCATACATGCAGTTAACTAACTCTTATGTATATAGAGCCAGCATCGATTCACGCGTCGTCCAGACGAGGCGCGGTCTCGATTTGTATGGACGATGACCGCAAGATCAAATTTCAAGCATTTGATGTATAACGTGAGAAAAAATGCAGAGAGACATTCTCAGAGTGCAGACCCGACTCTTTGGAAGGAGCGGGCACCCAGTTGGATGAGGGGAGAATATTGGGAAACTCTTTGCGACATCTGGGCTGCAGAGAAATGGCACAGACATCCTCAATAATGAAAGTTAATCGGGCTGCCAATCCAGAAGCAAACATGCATAGTAGGGTCTGTCTCTTTTGCGACCCATCAGTCCAGATTGGTAAGTAATTTGTCCATTTCTGGTCTCTTTTATTTATAAAGGTACTTATTTATGTCATGTTTTTTTCTGTGAAATAGGAGAAGGAGCTAAAAAGGCAGCCGACATTTTCGGAGGTGTTCGATAGAACACACAAGAAAAAAGGAACGGATGCATACATTAGCGATAGAGCCCGCGTGGTTGCAGTAAGTATTTAGAAGATATTCACTATTTAATTTTTCACATTAATATGAATATTAACTACTATCATTTTTTCTGTTTTCTTGCAGGAGTCATACAGAGAACAAATGACGGAGAAGTATGCCGGGGAGGACGAGCAGCCGCCGTTAGATCATGAGGTATGGGTTGCGGCAGCTGGGGCCCCAAAGAAAGGCCATGTGTATGGTTTTGGGCACAGCATCGACACGAGCCGGGTGTTATCTGGAGGATCCAGCTCAGGGTCACAGACCAGTGCATTCCACGCAGGAGTTGGTACTCCAGGTACTTCTTCAGGACAGCTGATGGGCTTCATTGACAGTAGGATATCGGGCTTAGAGTCTCGTCTGGCGGATTCGATGGAGACTCGTCTTGCCCAGATGCAGATGCAGGTGACCGACGCACTACAGGCCCAGCTCTCCCCCCTCTCCCAAGTTATCGCCCAGGCCTTCTCACAGGCACCACCTCCTCCGCCACAGGCAGCACCTCCTCCACAGGCAAGTTATTTTAACTTTCATTTGGGTTGATCGACGCACAATTTTTTGTTAAGCAAGACAGTTTGGATTAAAAATGAAGAACTTACGTTTAGGGGTTCAAAATTAGAAATACTCATCTGATTGGCCTCCGGTTTTTTCCAGCACGGCCGGCGATGAATGTGACTTGTGGAAACTGATGGAGTTCAATTCGGACTCCCGGTTTGAGGTCGACGCCTCAAACTTGCATTCGACAAGTCAGTTTAGATTAAAGATGAAGAATTTAGGTAGGTTTCGGGCTTCAAAATTAGAAATACTCATCCGATTGGCCTCCGTTTTTTTCCAGCACGGCCAGGGTGATGAATGTGACTTGTGGAAACTGACGGAGCTCAATTCGGACTCCCGGTTTGAGGTCGACGTCTCAAACTTACATTCGACAAGTCAGTTTAGATTAAAAATGAAGAACTTACGTTTAGGGGTTCAAAATTAGAAATACTCATCTGATTGGCCTCCGGTTTTTTCCAGCACGGCCACGGCGATGAATGTGACTTGTGGAAACTGATGGAGTTCAATTCGGACTCCCGGTTTGAGGTCGACGCCTCAAACTTGCATTCGACAAGTCAGTTTAGATTAAAGATGAAGAATTTAGGTAGGTTTCGGGGTTCAAAATTAGAAATACTCATCCGATTGGCCTCCGGTTTTTTCCAGCACGGCCAGGGTGATGAATGTGACTTGTGGAAACTGACGGAGCTCAATTCGGACTCCCGGTTTGAGGTCGACGTCTCAAACTTACATTCGACAAGTCAGTTTAGATTAAAAATGAAGAACTTACGTTTAGGGGTTCAAAATTAGAAATACTCATCTGATTGGCCTCCGGTTTTTTCCAGCACGGCCACGGCGATGAATGTGACTTGTGGAAACTGATGGAGTTCAATTCGGACTCCGGTTTGAGGTCGACGCCTCAAACTTGCATTCGACAAGTCAGTTTAGATTAAAGATGAAGAATTTAGGTAGGTTTCGGGGTTCAAAATTAGAAATACTCATCCGATTGGCCTCCGGTTTTTTCCAGCACGGCCAGGGTGATGAATGTGACTTGTGGAAACTGACGGAGCTCAATTCGGACTCCCGGTTTGAGGTCGACGTCTCAAACTTACATTCGACAAGTCAGTTTAGATTAAAAATGAAGAACTTACGTTTAGGGGTTCAAAATTAGAAATACTCATCTGATTGGCCTCCGGTTTTTTCCAGCACGGCCACGGCGATGAATGTGACTTGTGGAAACTGATGGAGTTCAATTCGGACTCCCGTTTGAGGTCGACGCCTCAAACTTGCATTCGACAAGTCAGTTTAATTAAAGATTAAATTAATGAAGAATTTAGGTAGGTTTCGGGGTTCAAAATTAGAAATACTCATCCGATTGGCCTCCGGTTTTTTCCAGCACGGCCAGGGTGATGAATGTGACTTGTGGAAACTGACGGAGCTCAATTCGGACTCCCGGTTTGAGGTCGACGTCTCAAACTTACATTCGACAAGTCAGTTTAGATTAAAATGAAGAACTTACGTTTAGGGGTTCAAAATTAGAAATACTCATCTGATTGGCCTCCGGTTTTTTCCAGCACGGCCACGGCGATGAATGTGACTTGTGGAAACTGATGGAGTTCAATTCGGACTCCCGGTTTGAGGTCGACGCCTCAAACTTGCATTCGACAAGTCAGTTTAGATTAAAGATGAAGAATTTAGGTAGGTTTCGGGGTTCAAAATTAGAAATACTCATCCGATTGGCCTCCGGTTTTTTCCAGCACGGCCAGGGTGATGAATGTGACTTGTGGAAACTGACGGAGCTCAATTCGGACTCCCGGTTTGAGGTCGACGTCTCAAACTTACATTCGACAAGTCAGTTTAGATTAAAAATGAAGAACTTACGTTTAGGGGTTCAAAATTAGAAATACTCATCTGATTGGCCTCCGGTTTTTTCCAGCACGGCCAGGGCGATGAATGTGACTTGTGGAAACTGACGGAGTTCAATTCGGACTCCCGGTTTGAGGTCGACGTCTCAAACTTGCATTCGACAAGTCAGTTTAGATTAAAAATGAAGAACTTACGTTTAGGGGTTCAAAATTAGAAATACTCATCTGATTGGCCTCCGTTTTTTTCCAGCACGGCCACGGCGATGAATGTGACTTGTGGAAACTGATGGAGTTCAATTCGGACTCCCGGTTTGAGGTCGACGCCTCAAACTTGCATTCGACAAGTCAGTTTAGATTAAAGATGAAGAATTTAGGTAGGTTCGGTTTCGGGGTTCAAAATTAGAAATACTCATCCGATTGGCCTCCGTTTTTTTCCAGCACGGCCAGGGTGATGAATGTGACTTGTGGAAACTGACGGAGCTCAATTCGGACTCCCGGTTTGAGGTCGACGTCTCAAACTTACATTCGACAAGTCAGTTTAGATTAAAAATGAAGAACTTACGTTTAGGGGTTCAAAATTAGAAATACTCATCTGATTGGCCTCCGGTTTTTTCCAGCACGGCCACGGCGATGAATGTGACTTGTGGAAACTGATGGAGTTCAATTCGGACTCCCGGTTTGAGGTCGACGCCTCAAACTTGCATTCGACAAGTCAGTTTAGATTAAAGATGAAGAATTAGGTAGGTTCGGGCTTCAAAATTAGAAATACTCATCCGATTGGCCTCCGGTTTTTTCCAGCACGGCCAGGGTGATGAATGTGACTTGTGGAAACTGACGGAGCTCAATTCGGACTCCGGTTTGAGGTCGACGTCTCAAACTTACATTCGACAAGTCAGTTTAGATTAAAAATGAAGAACTTACGTTTAGGGGTTCAAAATTAGAAATACTCATCTGATTGGCCTCCGGATTTTTCCAGCACGGCCACGGCGATGAATGTGACTTGTGGAAACTGACGGAGTTCAATTCGGACTCCCGGTTTTAGCTCGACGTCTCAAACTTACAATCAACAAGTCAGTTTATATTAAAAATGATTAACTACGTTTAAGGGTTTAAAATTAGAAATACTCATCCGATTGGCCTCCGATTTTTTTGTAAATTTAAATATTTATTGTTTCTAAAATATTCAATTTTAACTATTATTGTTATATATGTATTGTAGGTTCCTTCAGCGAGTGACGTGGGAGGGACGAGCACGAGGACGAGGAGGATGATTCATGATTTCCATTTCACTATTATTCTTATTGTTATTGACATTGTATTGTTGTTGTGATATTTATTATTATGATGTGTGTAATTTTTATTGTTCAGTGGACTTTATATTATTATTGTGGACATTTTTATTTTATTATTGTGTGTGGATATTTTTATTATTGTTGTTGTTGGTCATTTCATTTACTGTGTTGTATTGTGGAATCTATTATTGTTGTGGACGTTGTTTTATTTATACAGGTTATTTTGCTAAAAATTTTAAATTAAAAAAAAATACAAAACAGAGACCGATT
Organism: Colocasia esculenta; assembly: GCA_014218235.1. Classification (NCBI taxonomy): domain Eukaryota; kingdom Viridiplantae; phylum Streptophyta; class Magnoliopsida; order Alismatales; family Araceae; genus Colocasia; species Colocasia esculenta. The sequence continues at coordinate 98,171,511 of CM024757.1, forward strand.
AGTGACTGAAAAAAATCAGTCACAATTCGGTCCCTGATATAGCGACCGCATTGAGACCGAAATTATTCGGTCTCAAATAGAGACCGAACGCATCGGTCTCTATTCGGTCTCAAATAGAGACCGAAGCATCGGTCTCTATTGGTCATATTGGGGACCGAATTGTGGACTGATAAAATTCGGTCTCTATTTGAGACCGAATAGTTCGGTCTCAATTCGGTCGCTATATCAGGGACCGAATTGTCAGAAATATTCATCTCGATGTACACTTTTAGCGACTGAAGTGCTTCGGTGACTATTCGGTCACTAATTAGTGACCGAATAGTGACCGAACTTTTTCGGTCACAGATTTGTGACCAGAATTGTTTCCCGACAAGTTCGGTCTCTATTCAGTCGCTATTCGTGTCTCCTGAACTGTTTAGAGACCGAATAGAGACCGAATATTTCGGTCTCTATTCCCGTTTTTTCTTGTAGTGTCATAACCTCGCCGTGGGTAACCCTCCCTAACCCGACATAATCCTTACTAAAGTCATCCGTAAAAACAGTGGAAATTAAAGTCATACTCGCTCAAATCATTCATTGGGCAGCATATGATGAAAATTACTACTTATGAGCATTAACAACATCGAATAGAATTATAACACTACAAGAAAAAGCGGCATTTTCGACGGAACAACCGTCGGAAACACCGCCTTCTGATAGCTTTCTGTCGAGCGGTCGTTGGAAATGATCCGTCGGAAATATCTGGTCAGAAATTTTCGACGGTAAAAATCTATCAGCAATCCATCGAAAATACCGACCGAATATTCCGTCGGAAATTGCGTCGGTAATTTTTGACTGAAAATGTTGGAAAATTTGTCGAAAATTGGTCAGTATTTGCCGACCAACCACTGTCAGAAAATCCGTCGAAATTTCTGTCGGTAAATTTCGACAGGAAAATCCGTCGGAAAAGTATCTGTCGGCACTTTAGACAGAAATACCGATGATTTTGTTCCGTCAGTAAACTGCATTTTTCGACGGCCATGTATCCGTTGGAAAAAGCCGTCGAAAACTCTAATTTTTTTATAAAAAACAATAATTTTTCAAACCTGCTACAATATAATATTCATACATTTCACAACAAGTACTCACAATCAACAGAAAATCATAAAACATAACAAATATAAAATCATACACAAAAAAAATACTAAAATCAAGACAGGTCTGCTGGCGTCTGCTGTCCCCGCCTCATGATCGTCAGGTGCGGAGGTTGATCCTATATTAAAAAATAATAATATGAGAAAACATTAATAAAAATTAATATACATACATTATTTTCAAAAAATAAATTTAGAATATGTGATTATTCTCAAGTTTAATTAGAAACTATTTTGATCATTTATACTTTGGTTTTTTTTAGATTAGTGATTTGAGCGCCGAACCCAATCAGGGAATTCAAATCGGATTCCGTCAGTTCGCACACGTCAATTTACCCACCCGGTCGTGTCAGAGCGAACGGCACGCCGATCAGATCCCTATTTGGGATTTTGTACCCCCGGGTTGTGTATTTTGACCCTTTAGACTTGGGTTATTTTTAGATCCGTCATTTCAATGCCCAACCCAATTTAGGAATCCAAATCAGATTCCGTCAGTTCGCACACGTCAATTTAACCCACCCGGTCGTGTCAGAGTGAACGGCACGCCGATCAGATCCCTATTTGGGATTTTGTACCCCCGGGTTGTGTGTTTTGACCCTTTAGATTGGAGATTTTTTTAGATCCTTCATTTCAACGCCCAACCCAATCCGAAAATCCAAATCGGATTCTGTTAGTTCGCACACGTCAATTTAACCCACCCGGTCGTGTGGAGTGAACGGCACGTCGATCAGATCCCTATTTGGGATTCTGTACCCCCGGGTTGTGTGTTTTGACCCTTTAGACTTGGGTTTTTTTTAGATTAGTGATTTGAGCGCCAAACCCAATCCGGGAATCCAAATCAGATTCCGTCAGTTCGCACACGTCAATTTAATCCACCCGGTCGTGTCGAAGTGAACGACATGCCGATCAGATCCTATTTGGGATTTTGTACCCCCAGGTTGTGTGTTTTGACCCTTTAGACTTGAGTTTTTTTTAGATCCGTCATTTCAACGCCGAACCCAATCCGGAATCCAAATCGAATTCCGTCAGTTCGCACACGTCAATCTAATCCACCCAGTCATGTCGGAGTGAACGGCACACCGATCAGATCCCTATTTGGGATTTTGTACCCCCGGTTGTGTTGTTTGACCCTTTAGACTTGGGTTTTTTTTAGATCCGTCATTTCAACGCCCAACCTAATCTGGGAATCCAAATCGATTCCGTCAGTTCGCACACGTCAATTTAACCCACCTAGTCGTGTCGGAGTGAACGTCACGCCGATCAGATTCCTATTTAGGATTTTGGACCCCCGGGTTTGTGTTTTTAACCCTTTAGACTTGAGTTTTTTTTAGATCCGTCATTTCAACGCTCAACCATCCGGGAATCCAAATCGGATTCCGTCAGTTCACACACGTCAATTAACCCACCTGATTGTGTCGGAGCAAACGGCACGCTGATCAGATCCCTATTTGGGATTTTGGACCCCCGGGTTGTGTGTTTTGACCCTTTAGACTTGAGTTTTTTTAGATCCGTCATTTTAACGCCCAACCCAATCCGAGAATCCAAATCGGATTCTGTCAGTTCACACACGTCAATTTAACCCCCCCCCGATCGTGTCGAAATGAACGACACGCCAATCAGATCCCTATTTGAGATTTTGTACCCCGGGTTGTGTGTTTTGACCCTTTAGACTTGGGTTTTTTTTAGATCCGTCATTTCAACGCCCAACCCAATCCGGGAATCCAAATCGGATTTCGTCAGTTCGCACACGTCAATTTAAACCACACGGTCGTGTCGGAGTGAACAGTACGCCGATCAGATCCCTATTTAGGATTTTGTACCCCCGGGTTGTGTGTTTTGACCCTTTAGACTTGGGTTTTTTTTAGATCCGTCATTTCAACGCCCAACCCAATCCGGGGATCCAAATCGGATTCTGTCAGTTCACACACGTCAATTTAATCCACCCGGTCATGTTGGAGTGAACGACACACCGATCAGGTCCTATTTGGGATTTTGAACCCCCGAGTTGTGTGTTTTGACCTTTTAGACTTGAGTTTTTTTTAGATCCGTCATTTCAACGCCCTTTACACTTCTGTTAAGTTAATTAATTTAGATTTCTTTTTTTCCCTTTTGACATTCTTTAGTGGTTTCATTTCATTCAAAGTATATGAAATTAATAGTAATACTGACCTGAGGGGCTGGCTGTGAGGGGCGTACTCTCTGCATGACTGAGATCAACTGCTGAACCATATCGCCGAAGTGCGTCCATAGCTCTTCCCGTAGCTCTTACCGAATGAGGGTTCTAATCTCCTCTACACCACTGACAGGCGGCGCAGCAGATGAAATTGCATATGCCGGAGGAGCGACCGAACTCGCATATGAGGACAACACTGGAGTAGTATCCAGGCTGTCCCCAAAGTCGTACACTCGACCCTTCCTCGGCCCTCCCGCTGCATCCACCCAAGCCTCCAGATCCAAGTCTGGCTGGGGAGTGCCCTCTGCATAGCGATCCGCCATCGTCCTGTCATAGGTCTCCTGCAGAACAAATTAAAACTAAATTATTGAAAACAAATTATTTTAATATCTTAATTGAATTCAAATTTTATAGCTTGACTTACAGCAATCGTGCGAGCACTCTCGCTGAAATAATCATCCGTCCCCTTCCGCTTATGAGTCCGATCAAATAACTCGCGAAATGTAGGGGCACGCTCAAGCTCGGGATGCTTACAATTCAACAAAATTAGTTAGTTTCACAATAATAATCAATCTATTAAGCAATTGAACAATAATATGCTTACCAATTTTTTGCTGTGGGTCGCATAAGATACGGACCCACTAGTATGCACACTCTTCTCCGGATGAGTTGATCGGTTGCGTTTTACCGCCTGTGACCGCTCCTGCCATGTTCCAGTAGCCCAACACTCACAAAGGGACTCCCAATAGTCCCTCCTCAGCCAAACAGGGCCGTAATCCAGCCAAGCCATAGGATCTTGGTTGCCTGTGGTCTTCATTGCCTTGTCCCGGGCCTCCCACATCGACTTTCTTAAATTAGTCTAGGTAGTAGACTCCCAGACGGCTCGAGCTCAAGGGAGATCCTCAGGTCTTGTAAACGTGTACCTCCGCTGTAAAGAAATAAAATTACTCAACTGTCTGCACTAATAGATATAGTAATTAAATAAATGACTTCAAATCAGTAAAAATTAATAATACCATGAACATGTTAAATAATAAATCTCGGACGGGCACCGGGATCTCTCTCCATGCATCCACTGGTCTTGGAATATGTGCGTGGACCAGCGTCGTAATATAGCGGGAAGCAGAACCAGGATCTATCTTTCCCTTGCAATTGCACATTAATTTTGTACATGAAATGTATAACATAAATAAAAAATATAGTAAGTTTGAAGTGATCAGGTTTACCCTGAGATCCAACATGGCTGTCATCCCGGTAGCTGAGGCCCCTCCTCATCTGCTGCTAGATGTTGGCTCTCCACCTCTGTTGAAAACAATTAAGTACACTATTGTTGTATAAATTGGAAGAAAAGAAACATACTAATCTATGGAAACATACATGTACCTGGTGGTGAGGAAGAAGGGAAAGGTGGCGCTACTCACGTGGTCGACGGGGAGGCGGTCCCTACAAAATTATATACATAATAGAAAATATGAATTTAAATTGAACAATAATACATAGAGTTTTGTGTTTACATATACGTATACCTGTCGCCGGGACGACCGGCGTGGACGGGGAGGCAGTCCCTACATAATTGTATGTACGTTAGATCTCGTGAATTTAATATGAACAATAATATGTAGAGTTTTGTGTGTACATATGCATATACCTGTCGCCGGGACGACCAGCGTGGACGGGGAGGCAGTCCCTGCAAAATTGTATGTACGTTAGAAAATATGAATTTAATATGAACAATAATATAAAAACTCTTGTGTGTACATATGCATATACCTGTCGTGGACGGGGACGCGGACCCTCGGCCTATGGACGTGGAAACCGTCCGACTCCGTCCTCCACGTACCATATCTCTATTGAGATAAATAAAGATATAACATGTCATCAGCACTCAAATTTGAAGTAGCTATTGAATAACATATAATTAGCAACAACACGAAGTTCTTACAAAATGTAGGGTATATTATCTATATTCATCATCAGATGCTGAAGATATGTTTAATTCAGCGTCATCTTCGTCATCCTCCTCGAATTCGTCCTCATCATGCCGGGACTCTTCCTCCACATCAAACTCCACCTCCCGCTCAAGGGCATTTGGGTCAACTTCTTCCTGTTTGTTATCCTTATATAAGCAAATTGTTTCATTTATATCATCAACACTGAACTACGTAGAAGCCGCCAACTCTCGTGCGTCACTCCGATCTGATTGGAAAAAATTGTCATTAACACCTTCGAGGTCATCATCAGCCTGGAGAAGCTCATACTCAGGGAATAGCCTTGATTTTACTCTACATGCAGCCCACCAATCTCTCAATTTGAGGGATGAATAATTTGAATAATAAACTTGTTGGGCTTGTGCCGCCAGAATGAATGGCTCATACGTACTCAACTTGGACTTATGCTTGACATCGACAATCCCATATGTTGTGTCATTATGAATAGAGGTCGGATCAAACCAATGACACTTGAAGAGAATTACATTGTTGTCTTGTCCCAAAAATTGCAGTTCAATGACTTCTTCGAGAATGCCATAATAGTTTATTTCATTTTCATTGCAGGCACTTCCCTTACACATACGCCGCTGTTCATTGTAGATTTATACCGTCCATAATCCCTCGTCTGAAATCGGTATCCATTCACAATGTAGCCTGGATAGACGCGTACAATCTTCGAGGACCCATAACTGATCTCTTGTACTCTTGAATCAGTAACCAAACCTTGTTCAACCTATTATTAAAAAAAGGGACAGACAATGACAAATTACGCCAACTAAGTATGCATAAGAGCATAACACTTATGCTTCAAAATATTTAGACACTTACTCGAGATCTTAACCAAGTAGGAAAAGACTTCTCTCGTTCCTTTTCAACCTGCACGTCAGTCAGACGTGGATTCCGTTGCAGTATGACCGAGTCAAACTCTCTACAATGTAAATGTCACACAACCTCTAAGTTCTGCAGTATTGCTCGCAAATGATGTATTTCATTAGTGTTGAGAGCTTACTCAATGTAAGGGTCTAGTTCTGTGCAATTCATAAATACATAGATCTCTGCAACTACCAACTCTCTGTCTTCGAGTGTGTGAGTAGAAGAATATCCAAATGCTCGCCCGTGACACTTGAACACAGAAAGTCGGCCAGACACATGTCAAAGTACATCAAACAAAAGTTCGATATCTCTTCAATAAGGTACGCCTGGGTAATGGAGCCCTCAACTTGTGCTTTGTTGCGGACTTTCATCTTAAGATTGTGCATGCACCTACGACAATAATTCAAATGAATACATATGAAATATAAAAGATCGTCGTAATGTGAATAAATTAAGACATATGAATATACCTCTCAAACGGATACATCCATCGAAATTGTACTGGTCCTCCGACCCTAGCCTCATATGGTAAATGGATGATCAGGTGCTCCATTGAATCAAAGAATGCTGGAGGAAATATCTTCTCTAATTTACAGACTGTCTGTATTATATTTTACTCCATATTTTGCAAGTCATGAAGTCTGAGTTCTGATGCAGATAAAATCCTGAAGAATTAACTCAGCTCAGTCATTGCTCCCCATATTTGCTTCGGCAACAACTCACGAAAAGCAAGTGGCATCAGTCTTTGCATGAAAACATGGCAGTCATGACTCTTCATTTTATATATTTTCCCCTCATTGACATTTACACAATGGGCAATATTCGAGACATATCCATCCGGAAATCTCAATTGCTTCAACCATTGCAACACTTCCTAATCTGTCTAGCCCCAAGCACATATGAAGCTTTAGGTTGCACCACTTTTCCACTAACATGCTGCAGCTCTAGTTCTGGACGTCTGCAAAGTACTTTCAAATCCATTCGTGCCTTGACGTTATCCTTCGTTTTGCCTTTGACATCCATAACTGTGTTGAACACATTATCAAAAACATTCTTCTCTATATGCATGACATCCAGGTTATGTCGTATCAAAAGTGTTGACCAATAAGGCAATTCCCAAAATATGCTTTGCTTCACCTAATTGTGATCCTTCCCAAAGCCGGGGATTTCTCGGGTACTACCAGCCAGTTGTGATACAGTCGGTAATTAAGTTCTGGACCCGCTTCGCCATGTTTCCACCAGACACCCGTTCCATATCTACCTCCTCCATCATAATTGTATTTTTCATAAAAGAATCTTTTGCTTTCGGAAAGGATGGTCACTCGGTAGAAACCGACGGTGACAATCGAACCAACATGATTTTCCCACAGATTTCAATACAAATGATTTAGAATCCTTCATGCAATAAGGACATGCCAACCTCCCATGTGTGCTCCAGCCAGATAACATGTCGTACGCTGGGAAGTCACTTATTGTCCACATTAATGCAGCCTTCAAATTGAAATTCTGTTTTCTGGATGCATCATAAGAGAGAACCCCATCTGACCATAACACTTTTAGTTCATCAATCAACGGTCTGAGATATATGTCTATATGTTTTTCTGGACTTTTTAGACCCAGAATCAGCAATGAAAGGAACAGATTCGCACGCTTCATGCACATGTCAGGTGGAAGGTATACGGTGTTAGAAATACTCGCCAACATGAGTAAGATGCCATCGAGCCTCCGAATGGATTGAAACCGTCTGTGCATAAACCCAGCCGCACGTTGCGTGGATCCCTTGAGAAGTAAGGATGAGTACGGCTAAAATGAGTAATTTAAAATATAAAATTAAATCATAATATGGTAAATATGAAAGAATCAATCAAATGGCTACAAATAAACATACGAATGTTGAAGGATTAACTTGTAGTGTGAAATATGTGAAAGTAAACAATATGTTTAACAAAGAAAGTCATTGCATTGTTTATTTTCATGTAAAGCGTAAACAAATAACAGCGAGCAAGATAAAAAATAACTTCATTTACCAAAAGCTTTGAATATAAGCAATTAGGAGAAGGAACTTGTAGGTCCGGTGAATTGAGTGTTAATAATTTTTTAAGATCTTTTAAGTGAATCACGAGATTGTAAATACAAAGAAGACAGGTAGAAGAGAGGGAACAAATCATACAATGAGATTATATAATTTTTAAAGAGATTCAACTCAGTTGAGTGTTGTCTATATAAGCTTTGATTATATAATTTTTAAGAGATTCAAATCATACAAAGAGCAAAATCATAACACTATGAACAAGAAGATCGTATTCGCGGACCACAAAAATTATTTTTTGGCAGACAACCTAAAAGGCCAGTGGGGAATTGTTCTCCTCATTCAACCTTTTTTTCATGGGGAAAGGAGGGGAGAAAAGTAGTTTAGTGGCGCATTTTTTTAACGCACTTTTTTTAACACAGGACAAACACCCCAGATCCACACACACACACTACTTTACAAAGTATTTATTATGGAGCGCAATTTATTGTCCATCTAAATGTGTCTGACTAATACGAAGAATGGGGACAGCGACAGTTTTAGAAAATTATAATTCAGTTTTAGGCCCAGAATCATAGCAGATATAAGAATAAACTTATTTATACAAATGAACCTAGAGAAACACATCTAAGTAAACCCACAGTATGAAATATGTCAACACGTTGCACCACCAATAGAGAGCGTTTATTAAGAGGGATAACATCGTAAACCAACTGGTAAATAGTATATAACTTCATGGTATAGGAATGCCAGAAAGAGAAAACTTACCTGAAAGTGATAAGCAAATTAATCAAAACATGCACATTTTATCATGTCAGATGCACAGAAGAGATGGGAGTTAGGTGACCCTTAGAATTATGTAAAGGAAGCTGCCTTCCATGGAGACAAATGAAGTTAGTAGACAACAACATATGCTAGTATTCACTGCTAAAGGCAAAGGCAAAAAGTATTTCTGGCATTTGCAGAACAAAATTGACATAAAGGTGATTTTTTGCACTAAGCATTGAAATCAGAACATAGGCATGAATATTATTCAGTTTGAAACATGAAAAGTTAAACTAAAGCCAATTAGATTCAAAACAGTACAAGAGGAACAATGAACACAAAGATGAAATGTCAAAAAAGGGTCAGCATGTACAGACCGTAAAAGTTATTAAAGAGGAAACTTGCAAACAGGAAAACACCTAGCCTAGATCTCCCAAGACAGTAAATTCCTTAAGTTTGGGTGAAAGCACATTAATCAATGGCAGACGCTGCAAAGAATCATGCAGTTAAAATAAAAGAAAACAAATTTCTCACAAAGGGGGCCGGGTGGGGGGTTGGGGGGCTGGGTGGGGGGTTGGGAGGGGGAGGGGGGCTGACAGGTGGGGGAGGGGGATCGCCCAAAGGGGGGCTGGGTGGGGGGTTGGGAGGGGGAGGGGGGCTGACAGGAGGGTGAGGGGGCGGGTGGGGGGTTGGGAAAATTTAAAAATTAAACCAAACTAATTTTTCTTTTTTGGTTTGATTTAAGATCAGACTGGATTTTTTTCTCATTTCAAACTGAACCAAATCAAACTGAATCAATCGATTCAATTTGAACGAACACCCCAAATCTTGATGGCAGCTACCTAGACGACCTAAGGACATTCGAGGCTCACCCTTGAAGCGATTTGAAGCTCCATCTCCTACATAGATGTAAGGTAGTTGGAAAGGCTGTTTAGGTTTTTCTCTCTCTCTCTCTCTCTCTCTCTCTCTGATTTGAAGCTCCATCTCCTACATAGATGTAAGGTAGTTGGAAAGGCTGTTTAGGTTCTCTCTCTCTCCCTCCCCATCGTTTTTTCACTCACTTGACTTGAACATTGGAAGAATTTCACTCAAGTTACATCTAGAGACATCTTTTCTCTCGGGGGTGTACTCTAGATTAGGCCTCTCCTAATATCATTTTCCAGATGCTGCATATAGTTTTTTTTTTTTCCAAAAATTAAGATTTACCGAACCAAGATAACTAAAAGGCATTAGGGTGATTTTAGGTGGGGGGGGGGGGGACTCGACAACATATTACGTAAATTATATAATATAATATAACTTATGTAAATTACAGTATATTTGTGTAATTTGTTCAGACATAGTTTTATAGGGGTTGTTATATATATCCTATGTTTTTTTAGTACCTTCTTTTGCCATCACCATCGGCTCGTCGTCGTCTTTAGTTTTCTTAAACTTTATAATAGAAGGATTGTGATGAAGTTGACGTCGAAACTATATTTAAATTATATGAAATGAAGCATCAAATACATGTCCAACATTTTTCATCCTTGTTTATCAAGTCTCCGATCGCAAATTGGCACATACATGTAGATATATCAAAATGCATGATTTCTTAGTTCGTAGGGTGGTTGAAGTCAATTTTATGTGTTTAGTTTTCTTTCATCAAATTTTAAAAGAAATTGGTTCGATATTTTATGTCAATACAAATGACCCTAATATATAATCTAAATACCCCCACCACCTAACAAAATAGAATTAGGACAGGAGGGGGAGGGGGCCGGGTGGGGGGTTGGGAGGGGGTGGGGAAGGAGGGGGAGGGGGGCTGCCAGGAGGGGGCTGCTAGGAGGGGGATCAGAGGGGGGCCGGGTGGGGGGTTGGGAGGGGATGGGGTGGGGGAGGAGGGGACTATGGGGAATGTGGGGGAGGGGGGCTGCCAAGAGGGGGAGGGGGGCTGGGTAGGGGGTTGGAGGGGGTGGGGAGGGAGGGGGAGGGGGGCTGCTAGGAGGGGGATCGGAGGGGGGCCGGGTGGGGGGGTTGGGAGGGGGTGGGGTGGGGGAGGAGGGGACTATGGGGAATGTGGGGGGGGGGGGGACGGAGGGGGGAATGTGGGGGGGGTGGACTATGGGGGGGGGGGGGACTGTGGGTGGAGGGGGGAATGCATGTGGGGGAGGGGGGGGGACTATGCGGGGGAGTGGGGGATGGTGGGGGAGGAGGGGACGGAGGGGGGAGGGGGAGGGAGGGTTGTAGGGAGGGGTAGGAGGCATACCGACGGCGTGGGGGCGACGAGCTGGAGGCGGCCGGAGGCGGCGATGTTAGGGCGGCGAGGCGCCGGAGGCGTCCGCAGGCGGCGGCAGGTCGCGGCTAGCGGCGGCGGAGTGGGGGGACGCGACGGTTAGCGCGGGACGGCGGCAGCGAGGGCCGGCGACGCCAGGGAAGAGAGAGAGAGAGACGCCGGAGACGAGAGAGAGAGAGAGAGAGGAGAGAGAGAGAGGAGAGGAGAGAGAGAGAGAGAGAGAGAGAGAGAGCAGGCGCGGGGAAAGTGGGGCGGGGGGGGGGGGGGAAATATTGCGGATTTTTCGACGGAACAAATTCTGTCGAAAAACTGTCGAAAATACCAACGGATTTTCTGACAGAATATTTTCCGTCGGAAAATCCGACTGATATTTTCAATAAAATATCACTGTTAGATATACCGATGGCTTTTCCGACGGAAATATTTCCGTCGAAAAATTCCGTCGGTAATCCCGTTTTCTCTTGTGGTGTAAGAAGGTTATGTTCAACATAAGAACATGAACATTTCAAGTTTGAGAAAGGCTTATTGCACTTGTCCATTGCACTTTAAGTGTAATATGACTAGACAACAAGCCCATGTGGCATCTAACAATTAGATTGCCACTTTATCACCTCTCATGTGAGAGATGCCACATGAGTTATTATCTAGTCACATTGCACTTAAAGTGTAATGGACAAGTGCAATAAACATTTCTCTTCAAAATTTTCTCTATCCGATCTCACTGTAAACCCACTTGTACATCCATTCAGTTACCAAATAATTATTAAACTCCTTATGTGCGCTCCACATCTCGGTTAGCGTCCCTGTTAATCGTCTCATCCAGGCCCACACCTTGTTCCATCCTCGATCAGTGAAATAAGAGGATAAGAATAAGAGGCAGGTACTCATATGTCTCACGCCTATCACTTCCTTTTGACAGATGTAACCAAACATGAAACCCATTTGAAGGCGAAGGCTTCCCTTGGATGGCCACCTGACTACCTTCTCACAAAATAAGGATGGTTGGAAGCCGTAATAACCTTTCACCACCGTGCATGGAGGATCTACACCTTTTACCATGTCCTAGTTAGATTGTTGAGAGTAACATGTACATCTCCTTTCTCCACTTCTGTTTGTCGCTGTCTGCTGTTAGTTGTTTACAGCCGACTGTTGTTGCCACGCCACTGGTCATCTCTAATTATTATCGCCCACTGCCTAGCTACTACTCCTTCATTCTTGCAAGTCAGATATAATGTGACGTAGTTAGATTTATT